>VWZF01003636.1:0-92500 GCA_013396755.1 Sclerurus mexicanus | reverse complement strand
CATTGTATTAGCCATGAGACACTCAGAATTAATAATTAATAGAAGACCACACACTTTTAGTCCTCTGGCTTCTATTGTGTGGGTGATGTGAGTAGTGTGGTGCCAGTAGAAGGGACACGGGACATCACCCCAAAACTGGGATGTGCAGGCAGTATTTATGTAGTTTTCTGTATCGGATGATCACACTCTGACCAGGCCATACAGGACTTTAGCACCTTGCCTAAAAAGGTAGTGACAGAACTGACTTTTACACTTCAGATGGAACAGGTGAGGAAAATGCAGCATTTGGGTTGAAATTGTCTTTTTCTCCCTTCCCAGACTCACTCGAGGAATCTGAATCAGCATAAAACAGGATGTATCGAACCGTGTCTACTATCCCCACCAGAGAAGAAAAGCCACAAAGGGCTGAAATTCATCTGACTCTTGGATAATTCAGGAAACAGATGGAATGCTACGTCTTTCTCAAAGACTGAGGACTGATGTAGCCCTATGGCCTTATCTATCAGACTCCAGTGAGGCCCTGGATTTTGAAGACCATTCCCAGGTCAAACTGTAGAGATATATATAGAGATATATGTAGAGATATATGCAGAGATATATCCTTGGAAAAGGACTTACTAGGGTTTTATACAGATTTCAGTCAACTTTGAATTTGAGCCCTGTCACTTCATTTTGGGAGTGTTGAAACACAAGGCAGAATGCAAAATTTCAGAGGCATAATGAGAAAATGTTCTCAACTGTTAAAATTTTGGAACATTCTGATTATTGATAAATAAATATACATTTAAACCCAACTTTTATTTTTACATACTTTCTGATACTTACCTGAATTTATTTTTCTCCATTTAAATCCCTTTTTATATGACCCTCATGGCAAAACACACAAGCCAAGATGACTGAGTCAAAAAACCTACAGCAGGATGACATAAAACCTCTGAAAACACTGTGAGATGGGTTTTTTTCCCACTCATGTAAACTATTCCTTTGCTGAGAATGTCTCTATTCCAGAGTGAATTTTTATGGACAAGCTATATGAAAATGGGGGTTTAAATAGTTACAACCCCCCTAACAATAATGACACGAGCTCTGAGGCTGCAATAAATCACTGAGGCACATTTGCTGTTGCTGGAGGCATGGGAGACCCTCCAGTTTAGTGGTGCTGCTTGTCCTCACTCGGCTCACTGGATCTAAGGAGGGAGAGGAGAGGATGAAGAAGAAGGGATTCAAACTGTTCAGATCCCCCCAAAAGAGCTGAGGAAGCACAGAACAGTGGGCAGGAATTAGACATTCACCTGATGTCTCCTTTCTCTGCAACTTGAGTTGGTCTCAAATTTTCATGTTTTATGATGAGTGTGTAACTCATAAGGGAGGGAGAGTGGTGAAGAGAAACACTTGAATCTGAGTTCTAAGGGGGATTTCAGAAATCCTTCCCTTTTGGTTGTGTTCCCAAACTGCCTCGGCTTTTTGCCACCGGCTGCTCATCAGGATTTTCAGCCCCCAGTTGCCATATTCCCAGAAGTTTTTCATCCAGCTCCTTTTGATACAGTCCTTCATGGCTAAATGGGATGCCACATCTTCCTAGGTATGGAAACCAAACCCTTGGCAAAGCAACAGCAGGAAACCAGTGGTCACTCCTGTCCAATAAGTGGAATATGGGAAACATCGTGTACAAGTAAAACAAAAATCTCCCATTACTCATAATATCACAGGCAAAGAAAACTGGACAAGGGAATAAATCAACCTTTTATTTAAAACTCCAGACTCCAGATTTCATGAAAAAATGGAAGACCTTGTCTTCTTTTACATTCAGCCCAGAAATTGGAGTGGTTCCCTGTATGGGTTAACTTTGCAAAGTGTTTATCAGACAAGGAAGGTGTTGATCTATTAGTTCAGATTTCTCAATGGATAATAAAAAGGGGTTTGGAAATATTTGGTTGCATCAAGCAAGCAAGAAACACAAGAATCCAGAACACTTCCATGAAGTGTTCAGCTTGGCATCATGAAAGGTTTCTAAGAGGACCAACAAATGCATTATGCCTTCTCTTGTCTCCTGTCGTGGCAAAATTCAGAAAGTTACCTTACCCCAGGATCAGGGATGAGATGTGCTTCCTGAACTCCTGATAAATCTACTGCCTGCCTGGAATCATGGGCAGGATGTTACCAGGAATGTCTTTATTATGTGAGTGGGTAAAGCATTGAGGCAAGTTGGCAAAACAATAATTATTCAATAGGCTGGTTCTCTGCAAATACATTTCAACATCACACCTGAGACACCGAGCTGAGGGATAAGAAGCACAGAAGAATGAACCTTCCTGATTAAACTCTGGATTCCTACCGTCCTCAGGCCAACCAGTGGAGGGCATGAAAAGGCATTTGTGTTATTTACAGAGTCTCCAAAAGCTTTACTCATCCTACAGAAAATCCACCACTGGGGGAAGAAGTCTCAGCAGTCCATTCATCACTCTGAGATGGAAAAGCTCTTTTTTTACCTACAGATGATGCAAAACTCAGTTCTAGTATTAGCCAGACCAAGGTTTCACATTATATTTTAACTTTGGATGTGGCAGGGGTGAGGGCACATGGGGACTATTGGAGCTGCGTAGAGAAACTTCACCCAGCTCATGGATATTCACCTTTCCCACCTTCCCTAATAAAAGCCGATAAATTTAGCAGCTCAGTCCTGTAAGATTTCACAAGTGGTTTAAATTCCTAAGCTCCAACATGTATTTGTAGAGTCTGAGAATAACCAATCAATTGTAACAACAAATGAAAGAGTCATTTTTAAGAATTAACATGCATGAGATTCACCAAACATTTAGAAACTCAGTATCTTCCACAACACTGAAACCAAACAATTAGGGCTCCTTTGGAAGGTCATGATAAAAAAAGAAAACAACCTCAATTTCAGTTCAACAGTGGCAGCTCATTTCTAATCTCTAATCTGTGGGTTTGCATCTCTGTGTGTCTGGGAAAATACACTGCTGGGCATGCATGTGCAAGTGCGATCGTGGATTTTGGGACATACCTGGTGTTACGCATTTGAGTATCTGAGATTAGACTTGAGCCTTTAGTCTCTTTCAAGTGCTTAAATAGCTGCCTCTTCAGGCTCAAGCCAAACCAGTTTTAAGAAGTAGCTGGAGCAGCATTTAAAATTAATCTTCTCAGTTCTGCTTCTGGATTGGCAGTATTTGGCAGTTGCCTTTTGTTCAGCTGGAATAGGAAGTTCTCCTTCATTTAACATCAGGACTAGTCTTTGACTCAAACCACAGCATTTTTTGAGGTGGTCCTTGCCTGACACCTCTAGTCTAGAAAAAGGCACTGAAAAAGGTCATAATAGAGGGTGCAAAACATTTGAAACTATTTGGGAATTAATAAATATATATATTAAAGAAAAAAATGGAATGTGGAGATTCAGAGTAGTGTTGCTACTCTTCCAAGCATGATTTCTGATTTGGTCTTGGACTTCAGGCTTTGACACCACAGCTGACTTAGGTTTTTGATTAATATTAAATCGCATTTTAAATTCTGGGATTATTCAGCCTCACAGCTGTCACAGACTTGCCAGACTCCTTCCCTGCACATGACACTTTCAGCTGGACCACGAATCATGGAATGGCTTGGGTTGGAAGGGATCTTGTAGATCACCTCATTCCAAACCTCTGCGGTCAGGGATGGCACCCACTAAATCAGGTTGCTCAGGGCCCCATCAGGAAATTCAGTGTTATACTCAGACATCTATTCTGAGGGGGGGAAAATCCTCAAAATTCCCCTGAAATGTGAAAAAAAAAAAAAGAGAGAGAAAATTGGTGATGTCCCTTTCTATCAACTCTAAAACATGGGATCTGAAAAAGTTTTCGTACCTTTGCAACACCTTTCCTTTGCCTCTGCACCATGAGAGGACCATTGCAGATGACAGCTCCAAACTGCGCTCTCCGGGCAGATAATTAAGATGTTTATCCCTCTGCTCCCAAACTCAGCTCATTCCAGTCTCTTTAATTCTCACAGGAAGTCCAAACTAGAGTCAAGGAAGAGCCATATTGTGGCACAACTGCAGTGGTCCCAAAGGAAGGGCTTTGCTCCAGCCTGGACTCCATCTGCTGTGCCCCACAAGAGTTTGGGAATGGAAGGAACAGTCAGTCACACATCACAGAAAAGTTTGGAAATGTTAGTAAGACCCAGAAGCAAACCCCTCACAGAATAATACCAAGAATTGATGATTTTGTTGCCTCTGAAGGTATTTTAAGGAAAGATTAGGTCTACAACTAATTTATGTGTCTACCCGTATTTTGAAACAAAATAAGGAATTTTTTTTTTCTTTTTTAAACAGAGAATTTTCCCACAGGAATTTGGGTTTTTGGAGAGGTGCTTTGGGCACCCCAGAGCTGTAGGTGATCAATCTTCCCTACCTGCTGCCCTCCAGCCACCCCATGTAGGTGAACCCTCACCACACCCTCTACATCCAACACACCACACACACGTGCCAGCAGGATGGGAGGCAGCCTGGATTGCTGGAATTCCCGAGGCAGCCAGGGCATGGATTCTGCAAGGAAACGAAGGCATCTAACTTTAATATCCTAGAGGCCTCTGGTTTCATTTCAGCATCGTGTTACACTTTGGACTTGCTTGGTTTGCACACAGAGGAACCAAATTAGAGCTGTCCAAAGAGTCTTAAGGAAAAAAAAAAGAACTTAAGAAGCTTTGATTCTTGCTGAAAAAGACACTTTCTGCTCAAGATTTTCAAGTCCTCAGTCACAGCTGGCATGCCTAAGCTTTGGACAGAGCTTTCCCAGTTTTTCAAATAGGATTTCTTAATCTTTTTCTTCTGAAGTCTAATCAGGACAGGGTACATTTTGGATAGGAATAATTCCAAACTCCATTTTTTTCTGTTTTTTTTTTTTTCTGAAAAATCCAAATGATTAACTTTCTCTCTGCACTGCTGGTGCACCAGCACTGCATTTCCTCAGTTTTGACACAAGTGGGATTAGTGGAGGTTTGGAACAAAGGCTCTTCTGACAGTCTGTGTAGCCACGGCCAAACCCAGGAATACTGGGATTCCTGAGGAGAAAGCCTGCTCGTTTCTAGCCCAACGAGGTTTGGAAAAGTATTTAAACTTTTGGAGCTTAACTAAACCTTCAAACCTTTGGGTATTGTCACACTGGGAACTGTGATAACTGCAGGTTTTATTATATGTCTTTCTCCTGCTATTTAATGTCCAATTAATTTCATGATAGGGCATATTAAAAAGATGCTTCGTGTATGGAGGAGGATTGCATTGTGCTCTAACCATTTCTTCTAAAGCTACAGAGGGTGTTTTAAAATAAATAAATATAAATTTGTCCCAATTTTTACTTAAGAGTAGAATCAAATGACCAGTTCTTGGTTTAACTCCAAGTTTTGACAAAAAGATGGAGCATGACTTTTTTTTTAATTTTTTTTAGGAAAGCCAAGCTTTGCTCTGGGGGATAAATATCCCTCTGACCCCTATAAAAGTCAGGACACAAGGCCAGCATATGGAAATTATTTTCCTCTTGACCGTGACTTGCAAAAGAGACGCCTGGAAATATTGTGGTGTTTGTTGGTAGCAGCCTCGTTAAAGCGCTCCCCCCAAGTACAATAAAATGGCAGCATTTAACAGCCCCAGCACAGCCATTAGAAATGCTCAACCCTGTCCCTGTGCCACTGCAGGGGCTGCAATTCATCTCAGCAGCCTCAGGAAGGGCTGGGTGAGCTCTGTTTTAAGGACTTGGGGCAGGTTTGGGAAGCTGTTGAATATGCAATCGTTAATTGGCTGCCCCCAGGACAGGTCCCTCCTGGTGCCCACACGTGGCTGGGGATGGCCCAGAGCTTTAGACACGTGGCTGGGCTGTGCAGCTGCTCAAAATGAAGTGGCATTTGGGTACGTGACATTTGGGGACATTCTTGTGGGGTAGGGCCCAGAGGCAGCATAAAATCATAGAATATCCTGAGCGGGAGGGGACCCACAAGGGTTATTGAGTGCAGCTCCTGGCTCTGCACAGGACAACCCCAAAATCCCACCTGAGAGCAATGTCCAAAAGCTTCTTGAGCTCTGAAATGCTGGAGTAGGGATGTATCTGCACTATTCCGCCGTGCCCCACCATACACAACCATCCCAACCCACATCCTAGTCAAGGTGACATAGAAGTTAGGTTGGGGCAAACCTACAGACAGGCTTCATTTAGAATCCCACTTCCGACCAAAGCATCTTTTTCACACAGGTGCCTTTAGCTTTGCATTGGCCTGTGGCAGTGGACATCAAAAAAGGGTGGTCATCCTGGAATCCATGCAGGAGTTCCCCACATTAAGGTCACTGCTGCTCCAATCCCCTTAGGTTTCATGGTGTTGACACGGGATGAACTCAAAGGCACAAGAGATGCTATCAGCCTAAGCAGAATATAATGGAACATTTGCATTTTCATTCCCTTCTTTCCCAAGTCCCCACCCACAGCTTGGTTTCCACGCCTAAATATAGAAGGGTGATGTGCGCACGTTCTTTTGTTCTAAAATTCAATTAATTTTTTATTAGAGGAATTAAATAATTAATACTTTTCCTTAAACTTTCCAAAAACCCTCCGCTGCTGGAAGGACCTCGTGGTGCCTGCATCACGCAGATCTGCTCCCTGCAAAACTTTTGAAACAATTCCAGCCTCCAGCGTCGGCAGCAAGAGTCAATTTTCGTGGCTGTCAGATGAAAAAGGGCCCTGCTCTGCTACAGAAACATGCAAAGTGTTTCATCCAGAGTGATATTTGTCTAAAAGATTTTTCTCTCCAGCTCTCACTCGGAAACCTTCTGCCAGTCGCGTCCCAAGGACCAACTGCTGGGAAATTCAGTGTATATAGAGAGAAGAGTAAAAATTGGTTTGTGGTTTCTTCCAAACCAATTCTGGCAGGAGATGAACATACGTGGGAAGCCATATTTATAAAGGGCACTTCCAGTGCAGAGCTGGATCTGGGCATGTCCCTCTGACAGCAGAAGCCATCATTCTCTAAACCAGGTTAGAGCTAGCCGAGACCCAACATTTCTCACCAGTACCTGTGGTTGGTTTTTCCCCTGCATTTTGGGGGTTCTATAGTATGGGTTATAAAACCAAGAGGGACCTACAGGATGACTGAGGTCAGTTCCCTCCTTCACTTCCCTCACTACCCGCATAAAGTCCTGTTCACAACCACTGAGTGCAGATGGAATACTTAGCCCAGCCCTCTCTGTGCTTGTTCTGCCCTCTTTGAAGTTGAACAAATGAAGGGTTACTTCTCAGGCAAGGAAGAAAAATTGAGGTTGATTAACTGTGGGCATGCATAATTTATACAGAGTTTGAACACCCTGTGAAAATGGGCCAAAGATGTTTCTTTATAAATTGGGCTCTATGAATTCTAGATGATCTTTAGCATTTATTATTGCTCAGGCAGCACTGTGGCCATGTGGCTCTGTATTGTCTGACTTAGTTTCCTCTCTGCCACTCAGTTTAAACACTCAACCCTTTGCCAGCATCACCAACACCAGTCTTTGAGTCACCCTGCAGCATCCAGTGCTTCCCTGTGTGTGTGGGGTCAGGAACAATCATTTGGGAAACAGAGAATTCCCATCTGAAGTGATGCCTTCCCAAAGGGATAGAGGAAAAATGCCTTGCAAACCTAACCTGAGTCCAGGTAGCATATTGCCTCTTCTCTGCCAAACCCTGCATGTGCCTTTAAGAAACAAAAATTAATGCAAAGCTTATTACAATCCTGGTGGTTGCTAACGCTTTCTCTCTTCCACTGTCCAAGTGTCTGAATTTCAGCTTCAGATGAGTGTGGCCTGCTGGGATTTGAGCTGCCAGTTTAATTAGTGTTCAGTAATTTCAATAATGAGTGACAATTCATTGGGGCTTTTAGGTTGGTCTTCTGTTCAGAAGCAAATCAATAATCCACAGTTTTTCCCCTTCTTTAAAGACAAGAAAGTGGCATGTGAGTTACATCAGATGAGAGAAAATAAATGAGGAAAAGCACAACTCCCTCAGTAACTTGAGAGGCAATTGGCTTTAATGGTGTGGGCAGCCTCCCTGGTTTGTTGATGTTATTGGATGAACAGAAAGGTCATTAGTATCTGGAAAGGGGCTCCAAAGATTCTCACAGTAAACAATTTGCCCTGGCTGTAACCATAGTGATTTGGGTAAATGAACACAGGTATACGGATTACTACTGTATTCCCCAGGCTGCCTATATTATTGCCTCAGAAGATATAAAAACAATTGAGGCTAATTGTATGAGAGTGAGTTTATTACAAACATAAATGGAAGGGGAAAAGAAACCAGATATATTGTTCAGAAGCTTTTTTAATCTCTTAATTTTATATGTACGTGTGCATGTATATATGTGGCGCACGGAACACGTTTGTGAGGATGCTGTTTCCATATCCACTCACATGTGGAAACATGCACAGATACATTTTCTCTTGAGCTGGTCTCCAGTTTGGTCCAAACTGGAGCCCCTTGCAAACCTGAGAGTGAGATGTTTTCCACCACGGATGTCGTTCTCTGGTTCAGGTGTCTCAGTGCTGGTTGGCACTGGAGTTTGGGGTGCTGAGCAAGAAGAGCAACACCAACATTTATATCTTTAAACTTTGAAGACTGAGAGGAACAGAACTATCTGGAAATTAGGAAAGTGTACTTATCCCAACAAGACATTGATGTGCTCTGCACCACCAGTCCCATCCTGGGGAGTTACCCACTCCACCCACAGCATTGCGCCGACGTACAGTAGCAGCAATTTTTTTAAAGTTGCATTGCTGCCTTTTGTTACAGCAACAAAGAGCCAGCCCTGGCTAGGGGCTGTGATTTGCAGTATACAAACCCATTAAAAAAACACAAATGAAATACCCAGCTGGGAAGGTCAAGTCTAATGAGGTGGTCTGTTGTGAGAAGTGGTAGCTCACAGCATCCCCCATGTAGGCCAGAGGTGATTCCAAGTGAACAGCTGCTTATAATTATTATAATCTGACACTTTTCATCCACCTCAGGTGCTATTTTTTTCTCACAAGAGAGCAGATTAATTGTATATCAACTGATATACATAAAAAAGGGTTTGATAGAAGGCTTAATAAAGTAACATTAAATAGGCGCTCCCACTGAAATTCTAATGTGTATATTCTTAATTAAATTCCCTCGTACAGTACAGCAATTCAGGTGCATTTGGATTCCTTTTGCCTCCGCTGAATATAAAGTTTAAAATTATTGTTGCTATGAAACTGAGGAAAAATAAGAAGGAGGAAACCCTGCGAGTCTGACCCACATAGGCCCCTCTTCTGGAGGGAGAAAAACCAGTTAATGCTCCATCTCTCATTCTGCTCCGTGTCTACGCAGGCCCTCGGTATTCTCATGTTAAAGAATACGCTCTCCCATTAGAATTTCAATAGAGCCCTGCTCCCAGGTGAAAAGGCAATATCCACATTAAAATGAAGATATTATTAAAAAAAAGAAAGTACCATGTGCAGCAGTCTATTGACATCACTCTGGAGGGAAACTGTTGATTTAGAGGAGGAGAGGTAGCTGGGTATGTGTTTAAATTGAACATCTAAAATCACCGGTTCCACCACTGTTTACTGGCGTACAGCAACCAAACACACAGTGTTTACATGGCTTCACAGCGGGGCCTTTCTCCCCAGTCATAAAATACAGCCCAGCATCACCCACGGAAAGGAATATCCCAATTAAGGCACTTCTCTAAACATTGCCTGAGTGGTGTTAAATTGCGTGGTTTGCTGTGAGAGGAAACTTCCTTTGCAGCGCCCACGTGCCGTGTTTAATCAGACACGTCTGGTACAACGGCTCGGAAAAATGAATGGAATCTCACAAGTCCCACGGCGCTTCCTATTGAAATGAATGAAACACACATGGGGTTTGCTAAAGATTTCAGGCTGGGCCTTCAGAGACCCTGCTGTCTTCCAGCACTGTGTGCTCGGTGTGTGTGTGTGTGTGTTAGCAACAGCAACCTGGAGAAATGGACATTTGGGCAACTGCTGGTGTTCTCCAGGGGGTCCACAAGGGCCATCAGGACTCCAGAGTTCAGTAAGATGCACCATGTAATACTGGATCTGCTTAAGATCGATTTGACTTGGACCTCTTGGAAGACCAGATTTTTCTCCATACTGTTTTGATATAAATAAAAAGTGTATGTCTGCACTCTGTGAGCAGGGACGGCACCCAGGGAAGGGCTGGAGCTGTGTCAGGGCAGGGTTAGGTGGGATCTCAGGGAAAGGCTCTTCCCCCAGAGGGTGGTGGGCACTGCCCAGGCTCCCCAGGGCAGTGGGCACGGCCCCAAGGCTGCCAGAGCTCCAGGAGGGTTTGGATGATGCTCTGGGGCACAGGAGGTGACTCCTGGGGATGGTCCTGTGCAGGGCTGAGGCTTGGACTCGATGGCCCTTGTGGGTCCCTTCCAACTCAGCATGTTCTGTGGTTCTGTGATTTCATTAAAATGATTCATTTTGATCCTCCCTCTCCTGTTTGTAGTGTACAAGATCTTCGGACAAACCTTCTCTCGGTAACTTCCTCAAGCTACCAGGGACAATTTTGGATCGACTCCAGTGTGCTGGCCAAAGCACAGATTTCCTCACATCCACGCTAACACAAACTGACTCCTATGAATTTCTTGGGATGACTCTCACTTCCCATGGAGTCATCAGGTCAGTGTTGAGCCTTCAGCATATAAGGAGGACTTTGTTTATTTTTGTAAACTTCAGTTCAAACCTCAGTGCTGGACACTTTCCTATGGTGTTAAATAGCACACTTCAACCTAATCCCAGATTTCCCCAGTATTTGGTAGAGATTGCCTTCTTCGCTCAATTATTATTCACTTCTACTTGAATCTTGAGCGTGTCAAGTAATTTCCAAAAATAAAGAAATTAATTTCTAGTCCATGAAAAGCTTTCAACTGAAGAGGAAGAGGGAGATGTAGCATTATTGAGGTAAAGTTATACCTTGTTTTGATAACAGTGGCTTCGTGAACCCCAAATACCCACAGCCTCACTATTATCCATTGAGCAGCTCACCTTACACATCAAACCGAAACTGGAACTTGCAAAAAGATTTTTATATGTTTTTACAACTTGCCCCAAAATGTCTGTTCAACCCAGACAGGTACTAGATCCTACAAGAGGATGTATGTTCTCTTTTTTTTAATGACATGACCCTTTAGAAAACATTGATTTCATCTCCCATCTGAGACAGGAAAAGAAGAAAAAACTTCAAGAAATAATTTACTATTCATCACTCTACTGCAGTGTGGAAAAAATTCTTGGGGCTGCCCCTTACTGAACTTGAATGTGCACAAGGAAGGAAAATCCATCCAATATAATTTGGATCCTTTGTGTTGTCCTGTACTTTCCAGATTGCTGAGGTGTGATCACAGAGACCTACACATGAGCTCTCCCTCTACCAGCTTTGTTCCCAGGCATCAAATGTTATGTCCAAAAATTCTCTAGATTTGGTTGCCTCTGAGGCCTTGAGTCCTTCAGCACAGAGAAAGGAGAGTGGGAGACTGTGGAAATCTTTCCATAGTGGAGCAGGAATAGTGAAATATAATATTAAATATAGTCGTCCTCTTCTGGTGGAAACACAGACTGGTTTGGGTTGGAAGGGACCTTAAAGACCGTCTCATTCCACCCCCTGCCATGGGCAGGAGCAACTTGCACTAGACCAGAGTGATCAGATCACAACTGCAACTCAACTTGCAGCTCAAAAACTTTTAATGCAGTTGTGATTTGAAAGTAGAGGGTGACTGTGTAAGCAGGACATTAAAAAACATTCAGAATGAGGTGGTGGGCAGGATTGGTGTGGGCAACAGCTGACTGTGGTTTCAAGAATTAATTACAGTCAGATTTGCACTAGTCCATGCTATCTTTTAAAATAAATTACAGATTCATCACCCTGCTGCCCCCTGGCAAAGGGGATTAAACATTAATGTAGCAACAGTTTATTAAGGACAATGAACTCTTCTTAAAATCGACCGTACTTAGCAACTATTAGGGGAAAAAGGTATAGAGCCATATCTTGAAGTGATTTGTATAAAACCTAGTGATTGAATACGACTGGTACTTGGATATAAATTTCTTTACTGAAAACTGAGATGAATTCCTGCAGATGCCTGGGAGGTTTGTCATCCTCCCTGCTACAAGCCATTGGTGGAACTGACTCAATAGCAAGAGCATTCAAAACTTTTTTACAGACAAACCCCACAGAACAAGCCTGGTGGGCATCAGGTTACCTGCTGCACATCCTTTGCCTCGCTCTTGTGCTGAGTGCATCTAAATACTTAGCTGGATGGGGCAAAAAATCTGCTGACATCATCCATGGGCTCTGTGCTCAGATTTTCCTGTAAGCAAATACCCAAATAACCATGGGAGAACAGCAGTTAGATGAGGAGAAAGGCTAAGATCCTGATTCAGCAAAAGCTTTTACAAAGGTATTTAAAGTTAAGCACATGCTTAAGTGCTCTGCTGAATCAGGGCCTAGGGGAGGTCTTGTTATCTATGAAAGATTTCTAAGTGGGAGAGTGGAGAAGGAAACCAAGGTGTACAATTACAGAAGCGTAAAGAGGAATGGAGATGTGGAAAGTTTTTGGGTTGAGGTTATTATTTGAAATTTCTCAAGGAACAAAGTGAATGGGCAGGGGGCTGGAGGTAGAAGAACATGAGCTGACATTCCAGCAAGTGACAAGCAGAGGAAAACTTCATGGTTGTGCATGGAAAGATAAAGTACTCCAGAAAAAAAAAAACAAAAACAAAAACAAGAAAAAAAACGAAAAACTCAAACAAACAAACAAAATAATAATGAAAAAACCACCCTGTCTCTGAAAATTTAAAACTCTCACCAAGATCTTTTCAGCTTCAACTCTAGAAGGGAGGGGGAAATACTGCCAGTCTGAATTTGGTCTTTTAACTTCGGTGTTTCAGTTGGGAGCAGAAGCAAGTTCAAGGGCTGGACTATTCTGGAGTTAATCCCCACCCTCAGCCATGGGGGAGAACATCCAACAGAACCATCCCAGGACGGTGCCACAACCCCACACCTGGCCCTGGCCAGGAGGCACAGCCCCACCACCCATGTTGTTTTTCACCATCTGCTGGGCGTCTCAGCCAGGTGGTGCCATCCTGGGTTGGGTGTCACCGTGATTGGCTTAATCCTTTTGGGAAGGTAGAGGATGAGTCAGCTGGTTGGGTCCCAGGGACTCAGGGCAGGTTGAATTATCTCAAGCCGACACATGAACCTCTCTGCCATGTGTAACACAGTGCAGTGAGTGAGAATGATTATTTTTAAGGGAGATTTCCTTCAAATGAACTCTCCTGATCCATAATAACTCCATCAGTCCTTCCAGTTCCCGTTCCTCTGTTGATTATGCAGGAGGACTAAAGCTAGAATGCAAACTCAGATGGCATAAATAGCCCTAAGTCTCTTAAAATCTTAAAAATAAAGATAATTTTGATTAAATTTGGTGTCTTTTAAGCCTGACGAGTCCTTGCTCTTGAGCTGGGTAGGCAGGGGAAGCTTCCTTGCCAAAAAGGTTTACCCCAGCTCATTGTTGCCGAGTGTTTGTGGGCTGTCTGTTCCTGGCAGCAGGTCTCTCTGTGCATTTCTTTGATTCTGCCTATGTAATATGATGATTATCAGATTTCAGTAACTGGTGCTGCTCTCCAGCTCGGCCTGTAGCAATAAATTAAAGCGGGCGTTATGCTTAGTCCTGTATCGGGGCACTTCAATCACATAACGTGACCATTCGATTCTCTGTCCACAAATTGGCCTCAAGTTTGGTCAAATTATCAAATTACATTACTGGAGTAATATTAAAATCATGTGAGGGGGTTTTAAATCCCAGTAGTTCATGAACTTTTTTTAATATCTGCCAAGGCGAACAATGGGACCCTTTGCAATCCCCCAGTGAGCACCTATTAAAACCACAATTTACAACTATACATATCATCTAACGTGTTAACCAGGTGTTCCAGTGTTATTGTTTGAAACTCTACCTAGGTTTAAATCAAATGAAGAAAAGCCAAAAGTCCAATTAAAATCCCACATTGCCTCTTTATCGCGTGTAGGTGAAAGACATTTGTTATGGATTTAATGGTAGAAATCTCATAAAATTTTAGACCATCCTCTTTTCTTCCCAGTTTCTTGTTTCTTGCTCAGATTCTCACAGCTTACTGGCATTTCCTGTTCTTAGCTGTAAAAAAAATAGAATAAATCTAGGAATTTCTGGCTTAATTTTAGTAGCATCCTGGACACTCCAGCAGAATTTGACAATTGAGTGTTGTCATGGGATATTAAAATCCTGCAGTGGGCCCATTTAAGCTATTATTTCATAGGCTGTCCCTTAATCAGTTCCATCCCTCGGCTCTGCACTCTTTGCCAACATGTGTCTATTTTATTTAATAGTTCAGTGACAACAAATTTATGTTGCTAAGCTCCAAAAAGTAAACCTTACCAAAATACCTCCCCAAACTGCCTTTACAGACATCCACCAAAGTAATATGGAATTCAGTTGTCTTCACTTGGCCGTAATTACTTCCAGACGCAGGCTGCCTATCTTTGTCTTTGGCCATTTTTCTCATTCCACCCCAGCCCAGAAAGAGTGGTGTTTCTTTACATTTATGGTTTTCTACTTAGATTTCATTGTCACCCACCCCTCCCACCTTTTGATTTTAGCAGACCTTGACATTTAAGTAGTGACCCAGCTCTCCCTCCAAATATATGTTTGCTTCTCTGTTTGACAAAAGGCTTGGCTTTTCAGTGCCCAATAAAACAAATTAATTTTCTTTCTGTGAGACAGCCTTCCCCACCCCCCTGCTTTTCTCAGGCATTAGAATTGGGACAGTGTAAAAAGTCACCGTTGCCTAGCTAATTTGAAATCCATTGAATAATATGATAAATGAGAGCAACTTTTTGTCCAGAATTAGGGAAAACTGGCAAAAAAGAAATGTGTCAGTTGCAGCACATCTGGTCTCTTTTACGCTTTACTTAAGAAAATAATTCTTGCCAGATTTTACCCACCCATAATAATTACACAATTTTTACAGATGTAGTTTGTAACAGCTTCCCTTTGGTCCAAAACCTTTAATATGACTCGCAATGAATTTACTTCTTGGCTTGCACTTTATTATGTTTTTGCAATAAAGGGGCTGAGGTAAAGTTATTTGTTTCCAGCTCTGCACCTTTTGCTAACATTTTTATAAACAAAACTGCCAGCCTAGAAATGATTGTTGCTGTCATCACCACTGGTACTATTGCAATTACTACTCATTTCGCATTTGGACGTTTAATTTGGCATTTGCTCCGAGTCTGTTTTCCTTGTTCTTAATTATCTGTTCTTTGGGAGCACCAGACCAGTGACAAGGGCGCTCAAGCATGTCCAGCTGTAAATGATAAACCATCACGACTTCCATTGATATTTAAAGACAATGGTACTAATTATTGGAAACGGGTCCTGGCTATGAAATTTTGAGGCAGGTCCAGAAATCTCCACATTTCAGGAGTGTCAGAGGCTTGACTTGGCCCCTGGAAACACAACCTGAGCTCCAAAGTTCAGGCCACTTCCATGACAGGGCTTTGGTGTGGGCCAACCTCTAATTGTAACAGCATGGCAGGCAGTGCCCCCGTAGTTAAGCACATGCTTGCATTTACATCGACTTGCAAAACTTTATAAATCAGATGCAAATATTTTCAGCTGCTGAAACTTGCCATAAAATACCCTGGCCTGAGCCCAAATGAATCCTGACATCCAGTGTTTTTTAAAGGCATGAGAAGTTGCAGTTTCCGAGCAAGAGCAGATAGGATGTATCAGGTTTCTTTTTCAGGGCCAGACACTTACAAAAAATTGATTCATGAGGAACAGCCCAGGAAAGATGCTTTGGAAGAAGACTCGACGCTTAATTAACAGGCATAGACAGAGCAGTGCCCACAAACTGATTCTGAGCTTGTAAATTAAACCTCTATTACTTTTAAAAGGGAGGGGTGACAAGTTGAGCGGAGGTGATGCTCTCAGCAATCTCTGAGCACGTGCCTGGTACCCATGGAGTCCTCTGCTGCACTAAGGGGTATTATTGTTATTATAATTCATGGGATAAACTGTAACCACTTGCAACTGCTCCACGCTGCACAACCCAATTAAGAGCAACAGAAATGGCTCCACTTAATGGGTCCAATGACATGATAATGCCTTCAAAGGGTCAGTGCCCTACATTGCACATCAATGGCAGTTGACACACTGTTTTTTAATGCTACCACTTAAATATGCATTAGAGGTTTGAAAGCAGCATTGAAGTAATGAGAAGGGTTAGGCTTAAACTTATAAGTGGAAGTAAAGTGTGACCTGCAAATATAAGTGTTGATAAATCCAGGATAGGGGCTTTTTTTTTTTTAAATATAAAGACACTTTTCAGACTTAGGCATTTTGAACTCAGTGCTCCTGCAAAAGCCAAAGCATTTACTGAGTTCACTTAAAGCAGTGAAGCCCTGACCAGATGAAGCCTGTAAATGGGGCAGGGCTGCTCCACTCACAATATGATGGCACCGTGCCCATAAATGTGGGATTGTTGAAACAGAGTTTAGGAAGCTGTTCAATGTGCAATCACAACATGAAATAACATCTTGTCACAGCTTGGCCTGAGGTCTGGGCACGATTCCCTTCTACTCTAAACCCTGTCCCCATGCAAGTATTTTAAGTCCCTTTTGCAGCACCTGAGGAAGAGGGAAACACAAATGAGATCCAGGGCATGATCCTGAGGCAGCCCCCAATTCCAGGAGGGTTCCCACCTGATCAGGAGTGGTGCAACACCTTGACAAAGTCTTCTTCTGCTGGCACCGGGGCCTTAGATATTTTGGGGTTGCTTATTAAGCCGCTCCTACTGTTTTATCACTTCAGTCTGATCAGAACAAAATAAGAATATAGACATATAGGATGAGTTTTCAGGGGCTAGGAGGCTTCTGATTTCACTATCAGTTCAAACCTGGACTTGTTAGAAGTGGGACATAAGGCCATGGGAGTCAGGTGGCATCACACCTGTACACAGAGCTGTGCTCTCTGACACTCTCCTCTGCTCAGCTGTCCCGTGGAAATTAGACAAACGCACTGCAAGTCCTGCAACCTTTGAGGGCTTTTCTGTGATGAGACAAATCCAGGTCTGAAATCCAAATTTCCAGCTCTTGACCCCGCCCAGGCTGCTGGACCTGCAGCCTGTGGATGGGCAGGGCTGCGGGGTACCCATGGCGAGCACCGACCACACCACTCACTTCAAATCAGACCAAAAAAGAAAAGGAAATGAAAAAAGAGGGGGAAAAAGGTATATCTAATATTTTGGCTGTGGAATCATTTTTTTAAAAATCCCTCATCGTCCTTCTATCCCATCTGAACATTGTGTGCATGCGATTTAAATATGTTAATAATCACTCGCCGCTCTTGTCATCTAATCTCTTTTTTTAAGTTGCTTGGCCGGATACTGGAGCGGGTCCAGTTCCCCGCTCCAGCTGAGCCCTTTCCCTCGCACCGCACGAGCACACGGCAGGGCCCATTTTTGGGAGATGACGGAGCGCTGGGCCGGCAGCTCCCGGCGCTCGGAGCCCTCTCCCCGGCGCGGTGCCGCGGCTCGCTCTGCCCAACGCCGAGCCCGAGCAGCACAAAGAGAGCCTTCGGTGCCGAGCAGGCGGCACATTTCCAGAGCAACGCGCCCAGCTTCCTCCCCCGGTTGTGGGAGGAACCGGCTGTAATGAATTTAGATGATATTCAGCTCTACTCCGCTGCTTAATTCACTCGGTGGCCTTGATGTTATAGGAGATGAGCAAAGGGACCGGGGGTAAATCCAGTTGACTTGGTGTTAAAGTTAACATTAACAACAGTAACAGCAAGCTCCCGGTGTTCGACTGTCACTGACCCTTCAACACGACTCAAAAGCGCTGTGATTCCCATATTTCCCCTGCTAAAGCAAATACAAGCCCGGGCGGGAGCGCGCGGTTGGTTTTGAGCATGCCCTGCGCTGGGTGGTCTGGGGACTTATCCTACTTCCCATCTCATTTGCCTGCAAACGCCTTCACCTTGTCAGGGCCAATAATTATCCGGCCAGCGATGCTCAGAGCTGCCATTCCTTAAGATTGGATGAGATTGAAGAGGCTGAGGCTCGGCTCCTCTGTGCATTTTCTCCGTCAGTTAGTGTATACACTGGGGGCCCGGCGAGCCCTACAGCAGAGCTACACTAACTTTCTCTCCCCTTCCTTATTATGGAGCTTAATAACAGCAGGCAGTGTATTAATATGTAAGAGATCAAGAGATTATTGATTAGAATCACTTGGCTAATATCCCCTGTCTGTCATGTAGTTCAGCAGCCCTTTCATGATTTTTTGTGTCAGTCCATTTAAATATTCATGACAGAGTTGCTTTGTACCTCCACGGCTGAATTTCTAATTAATCTGTCAAAAGAAATACAATATGCCCCTAAGCCTTATTATTATAAGGGTCAGCTGAAACAGAGCTGGCCTGGCTAGGCCTAAGGGGTAATTAATTATAACAATGCGGTGTTTACCTTCGTCGGTACCTGCGGCCTAAATGAGTGCTAAATTAGACTCAAACCACTTCAGTCCGTGTTTGAAGCACCCCGATATGCCAGACTAAATCATAATGATGGGGAGGAGAGAGCGGAGAGCCGCTCCTGTGTAACAACATAATCAGCAATTATAGCTAGGAAATGGGGAGAAGGGGGAATTTTATCTCATTAGAAGAGCCCGAGCAGAAAGTTTTTTTTTCTGTCACCAGCTCTTTTCTTTCGAATTCAAATGATCCCACTCTAAAGGTGAGGGATCTCAAATTTAATTCCAGTGCAGAAAGCCAGCCTAATTAGTGGTATACTTTGGCTAAAATATGAATGACATTTGCTCCAGCTTGCAGCGGCCTATTAATAGAGGGTGTCAGAGTGAAACATTAAGTGTATCATTCTTCTGTCAATTTATTTCTGTCATTATTGTTTCTTTATTTCCTCTGCCACATTATGGTCACTAATTTCTTCTCACTTTTATGAGATTCTTAATGTGGGCCTTTAATGAACTCCAAAAACTCAACCACAACTCTGAAATTAAAATACTAGTCTCCTGTCAGTGTGACGCGACAGAGTAAAACTTGAATAGTATCATTCTTCTGTCAATTTATTTCTGTCATGATTTTTCTTTATACCCTGCCACATTATGCCCACTAGTTTAATTCCATTTTTATGTGACTTGTTAATGTGAATTTTAGGTGGCTTTTAATCACCTCCAAATTTGTAGAATATCACAATAAATCATAACTGTATCCCCTCTTATGACAATTTATTTCTGTCATTATTTTTTATTTCTCCTTCCTTATTACAACTCCGGGTTTCGTCTCCTCCTCTGTGACCTTTACATAGTTGCATTTTGAAAAGAGGGAGCACAGCCAAAGTTTCCTCTTTTGCAGCATCTCAGCGCTGGTGGAGCCGTGATGTTCTGTCCATCTGGTGATGCTCTGTCCATCCAGGGATTCTCTGCCTGTCCAGGGGTGCTCTGTCCACCCAGGGATACTCTGCCTGTCCATGGATGCTTTACCTGTCCCCACCATCCAAGCCACGACTCCGACATCCCCTAACCTGGCACATACTGAGTTGTGCACCTTGATCTGCCCCAAGAGTATCCCAAACATGCTTCACTTCAGGGTTGTTTTTGACGAAATGACATTTCATTATCGCTATTGATTGGGGTCAGTCTAATTCTATGTAATGAAAGGGTGCAATTGATTTGGGATGGTGAATCCCATTTCCAGCAATTGTTGAGGGACAATCCAAACATGCTGGTGGTGACATGGGATGTTCAGCACCTGCAACACACCCTGTGCCTCCCTTGACATGAAAATTTTAAGAAGGAAACTTCTTCAACAAACACAAAAACTTACACCATTTCTTGGGCAGTCACTCACAAAAAAAAAAATTTAAAAAAAGAAAAAAGTGTTTTTTTCCATTTTTTCCCGCCTCAAATAGCTGCACATCTAAACTTCAGCCTGGCTGAGGAGAAGATGGAGTAATCCCCAGCCAGTCTTTTGGAGCTGTGCATAAAGCATCTGTAAATTATGAAAAAGGAGATGAGGGGGATCTTTTTCCCCGAGATGACTGCAAACATGATCATTCACAGACCTTCCTTCTGCCTGGACCAGCATCATCACTCCATATCCCCAGCAGGGAATGCCAGGCTGTGGCTCCCCTTTAGCCACACATGAAAACAGAGTGGGGAGAGCCAAAACATGACACTGCCATTGCAGATCTATCATGTGCACAAAAAAAACCCTCTGGAGTGCTCCAAAAGGAGTGGGAAACCATTCTCCTGGGGCTCAGGCCATCACACATCGCTGTTAACTTTCCCAGCCACCCCTTCTGCCTGCACTCCTGGCATGCAGGAGAATCCTGCAGCACCTCATGAGTTCAAGCCCAAATAGCTCAGGCAGAGCAAATAAATGGGCTTAAAGGCTTGCCCAGAGTAGAGGGGTCTGCCAGGAGGGAGGTGCCTTCCCAGGGATGAGGGGTCACGTCAGTGAAGGATAAACAAGAGGAAAATCGGAGGAATCTGGAGCTGCAAGCAAACTGCAAGTAGGTGGCTTGAACATGAATAAGCTAAGACAAGATTGATCTAGAGTGGATTTTGGATGGAAAAGTACTGAGTTTCTCCCTACATGATCTGGAGGAATGCACAGAGGCCATGCTGGTGAAGCTCTGCTGGTTGGTGTGGACCCAAACCTGCCCTGTCCCGCTCTGGCCAAACTGCCAGCAAAGATCCAAGGATTTGCGTTTCTCCAGACCACTTAATAAGAAAGTCAGTACCTGTACATCCAAAATCTTCCTGGAACTATGTGAAGTCCTGGGGACACCAGAGGGATGTTTTATTCCTGTTTCACCAGAGCTCAGTGTCACCTGTGAAGCTCCTGGATTTGATGAAGTGGAAGCTCAGTGGGCACCGCCGTGCTCCGAGCGCTCAACGCGCCAGCGCTTCCCTAAGTCGGATTTACTGCTCTCCTTTTTGAGCAGGATCAAGCAAACAAATTGCACAAAGGAGAATTGTGCTGAGGGGCCCCACACCGTATTTCTGCGTCCGTCTGCCACTGCTGAACCCGTAAGAAATGGCACATCTTCAGCCTCCAGACTGCCATTAATTAGGAGGCGGCGTGCAGTGTGCATGTGTAGGAGGCTCTCAGAAGATATGCAGCAAGGACCACTACCAGGTCTAGGCCCAATAAAGGATTTTAAATGGCTGTAGGATTTAACTCTAGCCATATTTACCTTTTTTTTCCCAGCTTTTTTTTTCCTGAAAATATTCAAATACACACCTCAGGACTGGATGTCACAAGCAGTTGGCATTGGTCTACTTGGACACCCAGTGATGTCTGCAAGAGATGGGACATATAAATATATTTTCTTCCAAATCCAACTTCTTGAATGTGTTCCATACAGCAACCTTTACATTGTTGAGCTTGAGCACCCAAAAATAGAGAGGAGCTCTACACAATTGGATTTTGAGATCCCTTAAATCAAAGAATCAACATCCGTGTGTGATGTCACATCAACAAATCCAACTATTGCTGTTTTACTAAGGCTGTCTACAGACTGGTAAAGCATGAAAGTCCTATAATTTCATAAAAATCCCAAGTATTCAAATTTCTATACAGTAGTGCTCTCCTATCTAATTTAAAATGGGTAACAAGCTTACTCTATACATACAACAGATCATTAACTTGATAAGATACTGGTGGCATATTAAGTGAATATTGTGTTGTGCTGGCAAAACAAATACAGAAGAGAAATTTGCTAATGCAAAAGATTTTTTTATATCATTAGGAATGGGTCATCTTTTCGTATTTAAATAAGTAAACTGAATTCCATCACTGAGCAGCTTTCCCCTCCCCACTGTAATTTAAAGCAAAAGCACAAGATGGAAAAAACATCTGTACAAAAGTGAAAGGCTCAGTCAGATTATTTTGTTTTATTTTATCTATTTTTTTGAAGTGTGAAATAATCTGAGACATTATCTTTTATAGTTTTACTTCTCCTGTTTTATTTTCAGCCTTGCCAATTCTGAATGCAAAGAATTGGTTTTATTTTCATCTAGGCTATGTTTCACATTTCATAGAGTCTATTTGCCTCTCTTTCAATATTTGCCTAAACAAAAGTGTATTTTAAACCTATGGAGCCTGTATCAGTAACATGTATATTAATTTTAATTACAAAAAGGTCAAAACTTTCTATCTAATTTCATATTAAAGTGTTCTTTAAAATTCCAGCACACTGGAGAGAGAAAAATATTAACAAAAAAATATTTACACATAGGGTGTTTCTTAAAGAATGAATTCTAATCATCTCAGAAAAAGGGCCTAAAGGGGGAACGTACCAAGAGGACTGAGGCTGGTGGGATGGGAAATAAATATATATATGTGTAGGGAAACGTAGGCATCCCCACACGCTGTTTATACATAAATGTATTGGCAAAATTTGCAGTTCTCCTGCGACCATGGCAGGGCCTCCGAGTGAGCTCCTTTGTCTTAAATCATGAATATTTTGGGGGATTTTTTTTGTGGGAAGAGTGATTGCCTGGGTGTTGGGAAGTGTGTGCTGCTGGGTACCATGGCGCAGTTGCAGGTACTGATGGATGGAGTCGCAGGGATGCAGGTGCTGCTGGATACAAATGCAGGGATGCAGGTGCTGATGGATGGAGCTGCAGGGATGCTGAGGAATACAGCTGCAGGGATGCAGGTACTGATGGATGGAGTCGCAGGGATGCAGGTGCTGCTGGATACAGCTGCAGAAATGCAGGTACTGATGGATACAGATGCAGGTGCTGCTGGATACAAATGCAGGGATGCAGGTGCTGATGGATGGAGCTGCAGGGATGCTGAGGAATACAGCTGCAGGGGTGCAGGTACTGATGGATACAGCGGCAGGTGTTGATGGATACAGCTGCAGGGATGCAGGTGTTGATGGATACAGCTGTAGGGATGCAGGAACTGCTGGGTACCACTACAGGGATGCAGGTGCTGCTTTCCCTGGCTGCAGGAGGACAGGGCCCTCCGCACTGAAAGTCACTCTGAAAGGCCCAAAAGGTGCGCTGTAAAGCACCTCAGCTCAGTTTGGGGGTTTCCTTTCCAGGACGACAAAATTCCCAGTTTATTTCCTTTGATATCTGTATTTAACGGACTCATTTCTGTTAGACATTCAGAAAAATCCTTAAAAAGATGACAGGGGAGACGGTGGACAGAGCTATGGAGCTTGCAGACTTCTGTGGGTTTTTTTAATTCTGTCAGCTAGATATTGACTGACTTTCTAATGCACACTCCTCTAATTCTTAATTAGAATGACATAGCTAATTAATAAGTTTTTTCCAATTATAAATTAACTTAGGATCAGAACTCTGGCTTTGCATGTAATTTCCTATAATCGCTAAAGCTACTGCAAAAACATGTCTCCTACCAACCGTAACTTTTTTATTTAACACAGACAGACAAGTTCTCACTGGGTTTAAATTCTACAGCAAATTATCTCTGTTGGGATTTATGAAGGGAAATTAAAAAAAATTCAGAAGAGTTTTCTCTTTTCTTTTTTTTTTTCCTTTTTCCTTTTTTTTTTTTTTTTGACGGTTCTTTCTTTCTTAAACAAAGTAGCATCTCTTAATGGACAATTTCTTTCTGAGATTTAAAAGGAATTCATCTTAATATTTTAATGTTATTACAGGGAAGGAAGAAAGAGAGCAGGTGATAATTCGTTTTTTCATAACTGTTACCACCTTTTCATGGTTTCTGCAAAAATGATTTGGGAGGATCCTGCATGCTGCTCATTTATAGAATCTTAACTGGAGAGACACTTATCTCTTTAGTAATGAACCAGTGTAATTAAAGGTGGGAATGTGGAAGAGTTCAGGCACTGGCAACATGTCACATAGTTGGCTGCTGCAATTCCTCTGTGGTTTATCAAAGACTACTCCTTTAATATGGAGATTACACTTATGTACTTGTCTGAACTTGAAAGGCATTTGCCTAATTTACTTATTAATGAGATGTAAATCTATTTGTACGGCACGTCACAAGTTTCCCGAAATCGCTGCTACTTAACCGGTGATAAACCCTATGATTTAAACGAAAAATAATACATTTAGCTTTCCACATTCATTCTGTTAAAAATTGATATAGTCTATGTTAAATTTATTAATATTGCTTGCTGTCATTCAGTTTGCAGCTCTTACTGAAATATGACTTGACAGCGGCCGCATTAAAGATGTATGCCATTGTATTCAACAAAGATTAATGAAGCCCGGTAAAAATAGCTGTAAAAGAGAAAGTGATCCGAATGTAAAATCAGTGAATTAAATGAGGCCTTGCATACCATTTGTTAATATGCATGAGGAGGGAGGCAGCGAATGAAAATGTCTCCCTGCAAAGTTCATTTGGGAATGTTTCAATATTGTCTGAATATCACCAAACTATTGAACGGCGGCTTAATAGAGCCCCGCGTTCCGCTGAGGTCCAGGGAAGGCTGGAGACAAAACCTGCCTCACTGGCAAACAGAAGGGAAGCCTGCAGTGAAAATAATAATAATCTGAGCCTAATAATATAAATACATACAGCAGAGCTGTGTCTTCCCCTCCTTCTTCCCCACCTTCCTCTGTCTATGGTGGAGGCTTTCAAAATTAAAGCCACTTGTGCTAGAGAGCTTTAATGCTCCGCGCCTCTTTTTATGGAAGAATTGCATGAGGCAACACTTAAAAGGCTCAGATTCTCCGGATTTCCAGGAGGTTAATGTGTCTGTCTGTCTGTGTGTCACAGCTCCTTGCACGGCAAAAGACTTTGCTGACTTCTTTGAATATTCTTCGCGGGGAGTGATTTATTTCCACAGCCCTCATTATGAAACGCTCCTGAATTTCTAACGCCCGGGTTAAGACTTCCAGATAAATTAGCGCTGACAGAAAATAGCGTGCAGGAGGCACAGTGTAAACACGTTGTATTTATCAATCAAGGCGCTGGGGTGTTTTGAGGGACTCGAGCTGATGCTGATGGGCTCGTTTGAGGGTTTGAACACCAAGTCAAAGATTCGCAGAAAAGCCCATTCTGAAATATTTCGCTTCGGCAGTTTAAAAATATATATATTAATCCGGCTGCCCCTTTGGTAGTAAAGTAGTTAATGCACCCGAAAGACTGTCAGCTTGGAGGCAATTTGGAGGTATAATGTATACACGTGTGGTGTAAAAGCTTGTAGAAAAGCTCTGCCTAAAGCATAAAGTTTCCCAAAAGAATGAACACGGGTGTTCAGACTGAGAGCAATTCCGAGGGATTTCTGTTACCAGGCTCAGCTGACATCCCCTGATTCTGTCATCTCAACAGGTAGCCAGGGGTGGGGAGCACCATCCCCCCGTGCTCCAGGGGCAGGGGGTTCTCCTCCCTGGGATGGAGCCTGGAGCTGGCTGCCCTTCTGGGCCAGGGTGGAGGAGGAGGGAGGCACCAACCAAGTCCCACAACTCCCCTACAGCTCCATTAACAGCACTGGAAAATAAATCTTTGCACCTAAGGACACGGGATGCTCAAGTTTTTATTTTTGAGGTTCTGCAGGATACTGGATCAGGTCTGTTTGTTTTGTCCCAGATTAGTGAGGCAAGTGGTAAACAAACCTGCTTGCTTAACAGATGGACTTTCTTACTAAAATTATTAAAATTTTAGCTTTGGAGAAAATATTTCTCTTTCATTAAATAAATTGGTGTATAAAACAAAGGGGGAAAAAAATCCAGTCTCTTTATATATAAAAAAATTCATGGCCTATTTGTTCCAATAATTTGGTGTTTCTGAGAAGTGGTAAACTTTGGGTATCAGATTCCATAAAGCTTTTGTATTACTTACAAAGAAATATCAAATGGAAAGAGACACAGGTCCAAGTTCAGGATTTTTAGGTTTGTTTAATACTCTTCATTTAAAAATACTTTATTTTTGAGATGAAGAATTTCCTACTTCTTTTTCCCATTGAGTGCACCAAAAATATGAGATGGTGGAAACACTCTACCTTTTTTTATTTTTAGTAACTTTCAGAATGTTTGGAGTAATCCCAGCAAGTAAAATCAGAATTAAAAAGAAAAAGGCATCTATGTGCAGGATCAAACAGTGGATGACAGGAAAAATTGCTTTTTGCAAGCCAGTGTCCTTCAAACGTCATGTTTGAGGAAACTCCTGATATCCATGGAATATCTGCTTCTGCCTCTGCTTAATTAAGAACATTTGTCCAACTGCAAGACTTTAGTTCATCAAGAGTAGAAATTAAAAAAAGAAACCGCAAGCACCCAATGGGGGAAGAAGCGACGTTCCTGCCCTTTGGGTTCCCAGCCCTCCCTGATAGAACTAATTAAAGCCATTCATAAGCAAACCTGCACTAATGGTCACGCTCAGGCCACTGCTGCAGCATTAGCACCCTGTGGAATGACCTATTTGCTTCCCCAGTGCCTCTGTCCCCTGAACACGGCGTGAGATGATGCCAGCAGAAGGCAAGGGCCCATGTAATGAAGGGACACAATTAGGATGAAGTTGCTCTTGTTTTAATCTCGTCCCTTCAGTGTTTACATGCACCCACCGCGAAGGTCGGCCAGTGCCCACGGCCACCCTTCCCCTCGGTGGAGCAAACACTCCTGCCTTCTGCTGCATCTCACATCAATGCCCTGCTGGTCTGGGGGTGACAAACAAAGTTACGCAAGGGGGGAAAGGAGGGAAAAGTCTTGAAATTTAGAAGTAGAAAGGCTAAAAAAATGTTAATGGATGTAAGGAGAAACTTTTTACTGCAGTAATAGTTTCCACTGAGCACAGAGAGAAAAAGCTGTTGGGAAAAGAGCAGGATCTCTCCTTTTCTCTATGAGAAATGACTTTTCTTAGGGATTTTGCTCCCCTTTAACCTGCTCCAGACTGTATCCCCTGTGACAAGCCATGCCAATAAGGTCAGGTAGAGGGGGATGAGCAGCAGCACTGAGTGACTACACAGGAGAGGTGAAGCTCATGATGCAGCTGCAGCTTCGGAGTGGGAGTGAAGCCAAGATGAGCTATTAGGGAGCAGATGTAGTGACCACAGATGCATTTCAGTGTGCCCAGCCCTTGGGGAGCAGTAACCCCAAGGCTGGAAGAGCAAGCAAGTCACCACTGATGATCTCTCAAACAAAATCTCCAACAAGTGGCCTTTAAAGCATTTAATTTAGAACAATCTCCTTCTCGGTCCTCACCTGCTTTAGGTAACAGTATTTTGGGAGACAGGGTGATTGGACACACACAGTTCTTGTGGTGCTGTGAATCATGTCGGCTCTGGCTTTTGCCCTTGGTGGCTGCTGGAGGAGGCTCTTCATTCCTCCCTTTGTCCCTGCATGCAGTAAGGTTTGTCTCTTCACTGGGGAGATTTAAAGAAGTTGATTTAGATTAAGACCTTTCATACTTCCATATTGTGAGTTTCAGGTTTTAAACATATATTTCTGTCATTATTCCTTTGGAAAAATGGGAAAGCATGCCAGGCATTTGGGCAAGCCCAGAGCCACACCATGGAAGGAAGGAAACCACATCTCCATAGCAGATGACTACACTGAGAATGAGATGCCAACTGTGGTGGCCAAGTCCCTGATCACTGACCTTCAGCACACACTTCCACTCTTCCCAGCCCCTTGCCATGATTTTGTTTTGTTTTTTTGTGTTTGTAATCCTGACACTATCCTCGGGCCTTCTCTTTTGTCCTCCTGGGGTTGGCAGAAACCCTCCATGCAACCCTCTGAGTCTTCCAATTACTGCTCAGAGCACAAAAAACATGGTCAGACGCCACCTCACCCTCCCTCCACATCAGAGCTGGCCCCTGCAATGTACCTCCTGCATTTCAAATGGGAAAATGGTTCAAAAGGAAGTGGGGGGAGAACACCCAGACCTGTGATTTTTTGAATAATCCTGAGGTTTGTAATTTTGGTTTGGTTGCGACCCTCTGGCAAAGGCCAACACCACAGTTTGCATTGCCTTAGGCTTTCTTTTCAACCCTGGTTTGCTGCAGAAAGCTCGCAGTGTCAAGTCTCCAGCAGCAGTGGTGTCTCCTCACTTGTGCAGCAATACAAACATTCTGACAGCCGTGGCAATTCCCCATTTATTTTGTTGCAGCAATTTCATTAATTATAAACCTGCTCAGTGTTTGATGATGAGCTATCGCAATGGGTTTGTTTACAAATAGGTTTAACACTGAGGATGGTGCCTGGATTAAAAAATAAAAAAAAAGGTCCTTTCCACAGAAACGTTAGTCCCTCGAGTGGAAAATAACCCTTAAATTCCACTAGTAAAATTTTAATTTTCAAAAAAGCTACACATTTGCCATAAATAGCTGTCATCTGTCAAATAAACGGAGCAAGTCCTGGGAGCCTCCCGATCAAAGGAGACCATTTCGGAGGCAGCCTTTGTCTTAAATGGGTCTGTAGACATGGCTTGTGTTGGTTTTTGAGTAATCCCAGCCTGTTTATAATCTCATCTATTTCATGGAGAGGATATGAAAATAGCTCCCCACTGTATGAAAATTATCTATATTCCAGTTCAGACGACACAGTCAGCCTATTGAAAATAATGGAGTGAACTCAGCTACGCAGTTTATTTCAATGTGTAAAGTCTTTGCACATCATAATATCAAATAAACTCTGCTGAAAACATCATCCCCATATAATTGTATTATACAAGAGTAGTGTCACCTTTTGTTTAGAAGAGTACCATTACGCTTTTATGATATACTTTAAGGAGAACTAGATGGTACCATTGATTCCTGCACTAGCATTTTACATCAAAAGACCTATGTCTGCAGCCCAGGTCACTGAAATCACAAATGAAGTGAATTTAATGGTCTAAGTTTGGTCTCCAGAGAACAACAGAATAGTTAGTACCATCATAAAGTCTGACAATGTAGCCCTTTTGGCAGGTTTTTGTTGATAATAGGCTTGAACTGCAATCTTTTCACCATGGTATAAGAGGATCTGTTAAAGCAGGCGGCGGATGCTCGGCAAGAATAAAGTAGGGAAGGCTGCAAAGCACAATATTGTGCACACCTGCACTGTACCTAGAGTAAGGTTAATGCAGTAATATCTGTGTGAAAACTGCCTCACCCCCACATTAAAAGCAGCTTATCATTAGGGATTACCAAGCCACTGCACCAGCTGCAAGTCTTTACTTAAAGACTTAAAGGTAAAGCTCTTACAGTTCCCAATCCAGTGACATTTGCAGCTCACTATAATTTATTGAATATCTTCCAAAGAGCAAACACAGGATTTCTCTTGGTACTGTTTTAGTTGGGTTGTAAACGTTTGCCATTTACCAAGAGGAAAAAAAAAAAAGGCAGGCACATTTACACTTTTGCAAAGCATCATGTAATATTTTGAACCTGTCTTTTCATGCCGACTCTTTTCATGTTCAATCTAAACACTGTTTACTCATTTAAAGTCTTGTTACAGCTCAGCTATGAAGTGCAGTGCACACACACTTTCAAAGCTTCTGTGAGAGCACCTCGTTCCCAGGTTTCATTAGGAAGAGGCACTTGCTTGTCTGAAGAAAATGTGAATTTTTAAAACTTCCTGTAGCAGACATTCAGCAACGTTCCCCCTTCAGCTCTTCATAGTCCTGCTATCAAGACCTTTAGAGACTTAATACAGATAAGAATCTTGAAAAGAGAATTTATTGACGTTATCTCCATCTAGAAAGCACGCTGATCTATTGATGGAAATTAAAAGGAAATGGTTAAATAAACCAAATTACACGCTGGGTGATGAAACATTTCCTTCGCCTTGCCAGTAACATGCATGCAAATTATATTAATAGGCTATAATTATGTAAACTTTATTATGTGTGTTAAAGATAACATTAAAATTATAAGACAAATGACACTTAATCACCAATGGAGGGCAATGATAAAAGAGTCAGCAAAATTAACAGGCGTCATCAGGATTGTTGTGGTTGCTCCAGCCAGAGGAGGACAACGAGCCATAGCATTTTACATAACAATAACCCTTGCACAGCTCTGGTCACCATCAAACTGCTTTACAAACATTAACTAATTATTAAACAAGCATTTGGGGCCTCCTTGCTAAATATATCCTCTGGCTGCAAATATTCTGGTGCTGCACATGTGTACAATGACTCACGAGACGGGCGTTGGGCTGGTCCTCATTGCTCTGTCCTCTCCCAGACTGCATTTGCCAGGGAAGCAGCCTGTGTCCTATTGAATACAGAAGGGAAGGATGGAATTAGTGTGCTGGCCCTGTCACTTGCCTTCACAGCTCTTCTGGAGCAATTGCTCTCGATAATTCATACCCAGAGTGGATTTTCAGCCAGGACACATTTTCCCCCTTGTGTTGACCTTCATGGATCTGTGCCCAGCCATAGCACCCAAAGCCAAGATTTGGTGGGTTCTAGTTTGCTTTCTTTTGTCCCAGCATGAAGATTTCCCTTCCACCAAACAGTTTTGGTGACTTATTCCCTATTTCCAGGCACCTGTTAGAAGCAAGAAACCCTTTACACCGAGCCCAAAGCTCCGTGGAGCAGCAGCACCTTTGCTAAATGTGCATCAGCAGAACACATCCAAATTTACCCATGCTCACAGGGACACCCCAAATCCTCACTAGTATGGGCACAAGGGGTACCTTGTGTTTTGGCAGCTGTGCCAAAATGTACACTCTCCCTGCCTCACCAGAAGCTGGTACTTGTCTGTGTGCAGAAATACAAATATTTTTGCTGCTGCAGAAATCACACTGATCACAAGCTCACCAGGTCCTTACGGTGTCTCCTCCCTTAGTGACTGCACTGCCAACAAAGCAAGAAAGGTGGGAAATTCTCAAAGGTTTTAGAGTTTTCATGAGCCATCAGTTAGTCTAGAAAACAAAAGTCTGAATCTTTTCAATCACTTAGTGCAAACTTGACTCAACAGTTTTGATTCCTCAGCAGAAAAAGGAGATTTCAACTTACAGGTATCATATAAAATCAACCTCTGATTAAAACAGATAAGAAGACTTCCAGGTCCTTAGTGCCAAACTGAAAAGTGGCATTTGCCTTGGCTCAGCCCTGCAACACCTTAAATTAAACCCATCTCTGCATCAGAACTTCTTATGGCAGCTACTCCTGTGAGTTCCCACCTCCTTGAAGTGGCCATGAAATCAATAATGCCATTTTTTTCTGGTTTCCCTACAAGAGGGAGCACTAAAAGAATGAATTATTATTTAACAGTATTGTCAGTACAGTTTTGGAATATAAAATTCTCTGAGTACAAATCCAATATGGAAATTTTCAGGATTGTTACACAAAAGAAAATATCAGGACTTTTGGGTTCTACATCCCAAACAACTTGTATTGAAGAAAATATAAGTACTGAGGAAATATAAGTATTGTATTGTAATATAAGTATTTCCTCAGTGTTCAAGCACGGGGGAAAGGGAAACTTCTTGCTGCCTGTAATCCCCCTCTGAATAACAGCTGATAGAGGTAATAAAGATCATAGAGATTTTACTGTGAAAAAAAAAAAAAGACACACAGGTTCTTCATAATCCAAAAAGTTATTTTGGTTTGTCCTCTTGTTCTATATTAATATTTGTAGTCGAACAACGCTGTTTATTTTGAATGGAGAGATACAAAATAAGGAATTATTTATTTAGAATAAATCATTGCAGCATGCTGAGCACACAACGAGGCTCTCCCTGGCATATCTGAGCAATTTATAAACACTACACCCCGTGACAGGTGAAATTCAGGGATTAAACGTGAACAGGAATGAGGTACCACAGCTCTCCGAGTCTTCCAGGCTGCAATCAGCACATAAAAGTCTACCTTCTCTGAAGGCAAAATGTGCTCTTTAGTCAGAGCTTTTGTTCTCCTGCCTGTCCAAAACCACGGCAGCACCTCGTTACACCCCAGGCAGATGGGTGTTTTAATACCCCTGGAAGATGGAGGCACAACAGCCCCGACTCGCTGCCGACTCCTTTGATCTGTATTTTCTAAACTTCATAACAAAACTTCAAGAAAAAAAAAAAGAAAAAAACTATTAGCTGCAAATTAGACATTCTCATGGAAGCCTAGAATTATTTTTCAGGACAGAGGGCTCAATTTCCCAATCTCAGGTGTATGATTAAAATCAATTAAATCACTCTTCCAATGTCAGCGGCAAGATTCTCCTGACAAATGAAATTATGCGAGAAAAGTGTTCTCTTCACTCTTCAACCCTTTCTCAGCATCACTCACATCCACAAATGAGATCAAAATTTTCAGCTCGGGGATTTCAGAGATATTTTCCATAAGAACATGAAAAATCCCAGGAACCCTATGTAAGTAGACTTTATAGTCTCTAGTGGCGAGATGCTGATGGCCTCTGTATGTTAGATATATTCATGACTAACTAAAATGAAAAGTTCGAGTGGAATTTAACCATTTGGGGACCGCACAAGCATTTCTTTCATAAATTAAAGTTTTAACGGTGGAATTATGTACCAGACTCTTGGATACATGTAGTAACCTTTCTGTGTCTCTTTTCATTCCCAAGGAAGTCCCTCGTGGCTTTCCCCTATTGAAAACCTGAATTTTATCAATCTCTCTCAGCTGCTGGCAGACAGGGGAGCAGCAAAGCAGGCTAGACTTCAAATGACCACATCATTTGCAGAGGCCCTGAAGGGTTAATAGTTACTTACAGGGGTATTCCTTGAGACAAAACAAGGTGTGCTATCCTTCTAAAAAGTGAAGAAATAAACCTTTTGATAAGGAGCGCCACTTGAAAGGCAGAGATATCTCATTTCCAGAGGTGTTCTGACGTGGCTGAACTGTACCTTCAGCAAATTATTTACCTCTTAATTTGTTAAAACATATGGGCTTAGAGGTAACTTTGCCCATGAGGCGTACATCTATATTATATGCTTGTTTGGTTTGACTTCATTTTCCTTGGAGACTTGAACAAATGTTTTCCGCATTTCATAAGTTGTTGTTTTTTTTCCCTCCCCTCACGTGTTGGAGGCAGCAGTGTTACATATGTATTTTGTTTCTTTTGACTCTGGTTAAAGAGGAACATGCTAATTTACAGCGGAGCAGGCAAAGTGGAGCAATGTTTCAGGATGAGAAGCGCAACCTATTTATAAACCTGGGCAGGAGCCGCTTTCCAGCTCGTTCCATCCCAACCCACCCCGGCCAGCCTGGGGTTTGAGGCTGTTTTCAAGTCACTGTAACAACCTATTTCTCTGCAAAGCAGAAAACAAAGGATTTGTCTGTTGTTGTTGGGTTATTTTCCTTTAATATAAAGGAAGAGAGTAACCAGCAAACTCCACAAGAAGTCCCTGTTGAAAGGGAGAAGGATTAGATGAGATAATAGGAAAAAATTCCTCCCTTTGAGGGTGGGCAGGCCCTGGCACAGGGTGCCCAGAGAAGCTGTGGCTGCCCCTGGATCCCTGGGAGTGTCCAAAGCCAGGTTGGACGGGGCTTGGAGCACCCTGGGCTGGTGGAAGGTGTCCCTGCCCATGGCAGGGGTGGCACTGGATGGGCTTTGAGGTCCCTTCCAGCCCAGACCATTCCATGATTCCATGATATCTTAGTCCCTCAGCACAAAACCATTTACTAAGCACTTGGAAAAGGGCTTGTCCTGCTCATGACTTCTAAAACTAACCCGATAATATTTGCATTAGTGCAACGATCACCCCTGGCCATGGAAATAGCATCATCCCTCTGGGATGGGCTGTGGCTGGAGAAGCTGATAGGTGGGATGTCCCCCTGAATATCAATCGGTGCGTCAACAGAGCTGGTCAAAGGACACAGTTAGGCAAAGTGAGAGGGAATGGTCAAGGGGTCTTAAATCTTATTTTGAGGTTTGGATTGAAGAGTGTTTGCAATGGGACATGGCTTCTTCCAGCGAGACCTCTAAAATCCCAGCAAGGAAGGAGAAAATCCCAGCAAGGAAGGAGGGAGGTCTTTTTTCTTGTCTCGTGTTCCTGGCTCTCCATTCCACATAAAACTAGGAATTTCTTGGAACATAACTCCAACTGGATCAATCACACTTTTAGCTTTCCCATCTCTGTCCATGGTCTCAAGACCCTCAAACCAGTGCCCACCATGGTTGTGCCTCACAGGAAAGATCTACACAAAGTTGGCTCCAATGTGGCATTTCCACACTTTTTCCCTAATTCTCCTATCTTATTTCACTACAATATGGAGAAAGTGGAGAAAAACTGGATTGTTTTAAAGCAGAAACTTGATAATTGTGATCCTCGAGAGGCGTCTTCTCCTTCTTGCTTTTGGGTGAGGTTTTTGTTGTTTTGTGTTCTGCGTGTGAAATCAACACCTCAAAGTGCTTTTTGGTTTTCCATTTGTTTATTCCAGCCATAAATATTTTATCACTTAAAAAGGGAAGCAATGCTTGCTCCTAATTGTTTTTGATTAAATATGCTAATTACTTTTTGGAATATTAATGACACATACGGTACTAAATGTTTTAATAATGCAATGAAATAAGCCAGCAAATATAACTACAAATTAACCTGAAACTGCTACATGGTTTCCATAATTTTGTGTTATAACAACACAAATCTAAAGGAAAACATCAATGACAAGACAATACTTCTTGCCTGGTGTCTGGAGTTCAACTAAACAAGAAAACTAAACCAAATATAACCCCTGAGTGAACAGGGAGCTACCACACTTTGGGATCACTTTTCTTCGCTGCAAGACAAGGAGAAGAGAAATAAAACCCAACTGAATATGAGAACATCTCACAAGAGATGCTGCCAATGAATGGGTCATAAAATTTCCCTCTGAAATAGTCCTGCAGCTCATCTTTGAGGAGCAAAGAGGTCACAGCAACTGTGATGCTGAATTAGTCTGTGACCACCCAGACGTCTTTAGGTAGAAAACATTAAAGTTTCACCATCCACCATTATTCCTACATTTCTTCCTGAACTTACAGTAGGCAGTTAATATTTTTATTTTTTATTTTTTCTTGCTCAAGAGAAGGCAAACCCTCTTTGTTCCCTCTTTGCAGGAGAGGGACACCTCTGCTTTTCAGTGACATGGAAATGCCTTTTCAATGCAGGCTGTGAATGTGTTTGCAGGCTGAAATCAAGCTCCCTACCTACGGCAGGCTCCCCAATTCCCAGGACAATCACACTGACACAATTAAATTCTTCCCCTTCTGTGACAGAACTCTATGCAATGGTTAGTATTACATTACACTGAAAATAATTAATATTGGGGAAGGTTTTGCATGTTTGTGTGTTAAAGACTTGACCTTTTAATTTGTTTTTCCCTCAGAAATATTTTGCAATCTAATGATTTGTATAGACAGTTCAAAGATGCCAGATAGTCTGGCAAAGCTTTCCTGAATAGCTATGGTTATGTTTTACCATCCTCGGTCCTGGTTTTGTTTTCTATGGTGTGAAAAACACTCACGCAGGTTTATTTTTGTCAGATTTGGTCAAACAGGAGTGTTTTACTGCTGGGGAACGATGCACCAACCACCACAATCAATGCAGACCTCATGGGTGATGCCATGGGTTGGACCAAAAAAGATAAAGAGCAACAAGAAAAAGAGAAATTATTATTTGGATATAAATATTTTTTTAACTTAGAAATTACTGTGGAATAACAGTTTGTTTATTACTCAATTGCTGGGAAAGTGGCGTCGGTGCAGCAAAGCTGCTTAATTGTCTTGGTATGCCAAGGATTGGTAAGAAATTGATAATGTTTTGCTAATTGATAAGGAAAATCCAGCAAATTTTCCTTGTCAGGTCTTACCACTGGCTCTGTTATTAGTGACACATTCAGCTCTCAGGGCAGCTCTTCTGTGCTGACCTGTGGGTCTCAGAAGAAAACACTCGGGGAATCCTTCCTTCGAGATGTACCTTGAACATACGGATGTGTCTTTGACTGGACTTTTAGCTATGACACATCCATGCTTTGCTAGCCAAGCCTGAATTATTAAATGATGATATGGACTATGTCCATAGAGGACCTAGGACCTGCTTCTGAAATGCTAATAAAGCCAGCAGGAAAGAATTCCTTAGGTTTTTGTCCTGGATTTAATTTCTTGAGTTCAGAAACTCAGGTGAGTAACTGTAATTTTAAACCAGCTTGAATTTGATATTTGGGAGCCTTCCACAGAGGAAATGTTTTTTGTTCGGATTAAAGCTGATCTTGAAACACAAATTTGTTTGAAGATCAGCAAAACTCAAGAACTCATTTAAAAATTGGGTTTAACTCCTAAGGCCTGTGCCCTTCTAGGTTTAACCTCAGACTGAAACTGGAGTGATGAAATATTGAAAGAAAAACTGGTCTTTTGTTATTCTTAGTCACAGCCATGCTTAAAATCTGTCAAACGTGTATTCCTAGGAGACTTAAATCTAGTTTTGCAGACCTTGAGGGTACAGCTGTTTGGGTGACTATCAACCTTCGGGTGTTGGTAAGGTCCCAGGAATAGTTTTAACATTGATTGTGGAGCTGGAACAGGACCAAAGTGAAGAGAGAACAGTTTTCAGCCCCTCCCATCTCTCTGCCCCTCTCAGGGCGATCCCCTGGGGAGTTTGCATCATGGTGGGAACCCTTTGAAGAAGGACACTGGGAAGATGTTTCCCAGAGCCCCCAGCATCACATCAGCTTCATAGGCAGGCTGCAAACCTGAGCACAGGCAGACAGAGGCAAAAGAGGCGAGAAAAAGAAGCGCTAATTAAGGCTGTAATCTGGATAGGAACTTTTGGAAGTGCATAAAGAAAACTCACACAGCAGACTTTGAAGCTGCCGACGTTTTAACCTCGTGGCCAAGGCCAAACCCCGTGATCAAACGCACGCAAAGCTCTGTCTGCTCTCAGAGTAGAGCTTGGACTAAAGAAAGGACTGGGGCAAGAGACAGTTTTATCCCACTGCTCTTTCAGTAGCTTCAGCTTCGCACCCCAGGGACGAGTCACCTCTTGGGCTCCATCAATCCACTTCCATGCTCCGGAACCTCTGGCACGGCTCCGGCCAGGAGTGATGGATGAGCAGAGACAGTGCGTTGTGTGTACACGTCTGCTCGGGGCTGAGGGGAGAATATTCATCTCATTCCACTCCTGACCTTTCCCCATTCTGCAAACCTGAAAGGTCTGGGCTGCATAATCACATCTTGGGATAAAAGATAAGTGAACTACCAAATAAATAGTGGAGTGTTTACATGACCTTATGGTTTTACAGTCCATATTAATTTTTAATTGCACTGTTAAAATATAGTAAATATCTATTATACAAATTAAGTGGTAATAGGTATTTGTATTTTTTTTCATGAATTAATCTTAAAATAAGCTGATTACATAAATCTTTAGCCAAGCAGTGGCTAATCCTGGGCACAAACATTACTTTGATAAGATACATTCAAACAAACATTTTTGTGGCAAAATGTTATCAGATACTAACACATAATTAGTCTAAGACATTTGGTTCAATGCGAGCGTTTTCGAGTTGTGATCATTAAGTGAAGGTATTGGGAGAAATCCAAAAGGGAGCAGAGGATTGTAAGCACTTCAGAGTTCCTTTGTGGATTCCGATTAGGCTGCTGGATTCACTGCTGTTTCCTTATGTAAACATATTCACATATTGCCATGGTGGGGAAATCTTTATCAAATTATTGGCAAACAAAGTGATGTTCATGTAGATGAAATTATTATTCACTCGGATCCGTTCTGGGCTGAAAGAGAAATTGGGAAAGAGGGTCAGAACTGGCGCAAGGAGCGGACCCCCGACTTCATGTGGAGTATCAGGAGTGAGAGGTGCCCCTTGTTTCTGTCACCACACGGGAGGATGGGGAAAGAGGGATAACCTGGCCCGTGGACGTTAATGTTTGTACATAGATTTAGTTCTCAGCCTGTGCCTCTCACTTGCATTTACAGGACTTTTAGTATTACCTGCATTTACTTAGCTAAATTTCTGTATTTTTCAGCAGTACTAAAAGTATTAAACCAGAAGGACCCGTAATAACTTCATTTACTTACCCAATACTCTGAAAGGACTATTGATTAATACATAATAAATAAAGGTTTTTAAGATGCTTAATAGTGGCTTAATAGTGGAATCTAGTAAATACTTAATTAGAGAGGGTTATTGAACTCAGACAATGGCTATTTGACGTGCTGGCATTGGAGGAATAGCCCCTTAATTGACAGCAAACTCCACTGTATGGAGCCTGCTTAAGGAATTTTTAGTAATAGGCTGCAATGGCCATGATGGAGCCACTTGGTCAATGCACTTGCTATCGATGCAGAACATTAATAGCTCCATGAGAGCCTGCAGGAAGAGCCCCTAGGAATGCTGTGTGTGCCCAGAACAAGGCAGAATATCTCCAGGATTTTTTTTTCTAATCATAAGTACTAACTGTATGCAATTGCCATGCAAAATGAAATCTTCTGGGAGTTGCCACGATCCTGCAAAATCACTGAATCCACACAGGAATCTTGTGATCACCGAGATGTGTAAACTGCTCCACTCCTCCCCATGTGCCCCCATTCCCAGAGTGATCAGTCAGCTCTGGTGTGGCCAGTCCTACCATAAAGTATTCCAGTTCTGTGGTGGATCAGTCATAGAATCATGGAATGGTTTGGGTTGGAAGGGACCCCAAAGCCCAGCCCATCCCGCCCCCTGCCATGGGCAGGGACACCTTCCACCAGCCCAGGGTGCTCCAAGCCCTGTCCAACCTGGCCTTGGACACTCCCAGGGATCCAGGGGCAGCCACAGCTTCTCTGCCCAACCTGTGCCAGGGCCTGCCCACCCTCCCAGCCACCAATTTCTTCCCAATATCCCATCTAACCCTGCCCTCTGGCAATGGGAAGCCATTCCCTGTGTCCTGTCGCTCCATCCCTTGTCCTAAGTCCCTCTCCAGCTCTTCTGGAGCCCCTTTAGGCCCCGGAACAGGCTCTGAGCTCTCCCCAGACCCTTCCCTTCTCCAGGCTGAACAATCCCAGCCCTCCAGAGGATACAGGGCAGAGGAATTACAGCCCTTTGATAACTTAGTGCTGCATCTCCTGCATCCTGCACGATGCCTTTTCCCCCAGGCACCTTAGCAGCCTTGCCCTACACCAAAAACCAGCTTTACCCACACATTTTCCCTATGCTGAGAGCTGAAAAAGCCATGATCCCAGTGTTTTCCTCAAGGAACTTTGTGCTTTCCAGCACCCTGTGCTACCAAGGCCCTGAGGTTTATCCAGAACCAAGTACTGAGCATCTTTACAGGACAAAACCACATACAAAGAATTTAAATACAAACAATTCACCAGCCTGTTACATTATGCAGGGTCACATTTTAAAGGCTCTGGATATCTTTTCCCATCAAGTGGAAAAACTTGGGATTTCCTGAGTTCAGAAGTTTGGGCTGCAGTGCCTGTGGATGTCAGTGGGTTAAAAACAGCATTTCTGGCTTTGAAAGGTGTTATTTTGAAAGTTCTCATGAGCAAAGCAATTGTTTGCCTTTCCACTTACAGTATTTGGTTTCTTGTTCCATGAAGCAGAGACAGTGTGACTAAGCTGCTCCTCGCCGCTTAAAAAACCCCAAATTGCAAATTTCTTAGAGATGCTGTTTTATTTCCAGTCTCTCCCCTCACTACACAAACACCAGAGCCAGGAGCTGTGTGAAAGGGCTGTTTGGGGATTTAACTCCTGATTTCTGCTAAAAGCAGGGTTTCTAACCCCAGTGTCACAAAGGTGAAGTGAGACTTGGACATGAGTGTAAAGAAACTTCAGGCTTTGGGCCATGTGTAGAAAAATACAAATTATTGGTACAAGAGATGAAATCCATGCACTTCATATAGAAAAAGGAACTTGATCTTCTGGGGTTTCTAATGAAAAATAATCTCAACTACTGGGTGTCACTTCAAGAATAAAATTGACTGTAATACGCTATAAAAGCACCTCCTTTGTCAGGTTCACCTGCACAAATGGAGAACACGGGACATTTCTGGGAGTGACACAATAAAAGTAGAGTTTTGTATAGAAAGAAGTGACACAGCAGCACCAACCCAGGCTCTGGCAGCTCTGGTTCATGCAGACCAGTGGTGAGGGACCCAGGTTGGTGGGACCCCATAAAACCCCAAGACCAGCTCCCCTTCATAAGGGGCACAAAACCAGGCAGAACTCTGTTGCCTCCATCACCCTCCCTCCAACCAACCTGCCAAATATTGCATTTTCCTGCTTCCTTTCCAAAACCCCCTTGGTTGGCCTCGGTCAGATCCAGCCCTGGGCATTCATGCAGTGCCAGCCCCCACCCTGGGAGCTCACCAAAACCATCGGGGTGGGGAAAGAGGGTGGAATCCCAGGGAAATCCTGCCCTTCACCTCCCTCCCTTCTCTCTCCAAGGGGCTGAATTACACCAGTGTGTGCAATTCCAATACCAGAGGATCAGCTGCTCCTTTGGGCCAGCCCAGGGACAAAAAGGGGTCTCAGGTCTCCTTCCCTTCAACTTATATATTTGAAGACTAGAAATCAGCACAAGTACCTTCCTCCTAAACAATTATATCCACTAATTTAGATGAGAACTTAATATTATACCTTTATATTAAGTGCTAGATACATTAAAAAACAAAACCTATTTAGATTTAATATTCCAGGAGCATCTGGTCTTTTCATCTAATTTGAAACCTTTAAAGAAGGGAAACCTCCAGCAAGAAATAATATCCATGAGCATTCCAAGCCTTCTCCCACTTCCCTTCCTTTAAAGAGTAATAAGAAATCTCCCCCTACAGGCCTTCGGTGCCTAATGCAAGGGAGAAGAGATGTTTTTAGGCTGCGAGTTGTCCTCTTAAATCCTGGGAAGTGTCTCAAAGCTGCTCAGCACACGTATGGATGTGCAGAAGGTATCTCCAGGTCGGCATCCCCGCTCCTCTGCTTTGTGAGATGCAGAGCTCCCACCCTGCTCCCCTGGGATGCAGCGAGAGCTCCCGGCCAAGCGCCACAGGGGCACTTCTGCAAAGTGGTGGCAATTATCTCCTGCATTTTTCACTCTTTATTACCACAACTCCACTGGGCAAAAACATTTTGACTAGAAAACTATTTCCTTTTTTCTTTTTTTTTTTTCTTACCTGTTTTAAGGGAAGAAATTAATGGGAGAAAAATGCAAATTACTTCCTTCCTCTGCACGGGGAAAAAAGGTTTGTGCTGCTTTACTTACCAATTGACTGTTGTTTTAAGCAAATCAGCAGGAACCAATATCAGACATATAACACCAGCAAACCCAAACGACACTAATGTAACATGCAATTCCAAATAATACAAAGAGACTTTATATCCCCAAATTATTCTCAATTTCGTTTAGGGAAGGCCTGCTTGGGGATTAGGGTAGTTGTTTGTTTATTTGAATTCATTATAGAACTGGGAGTTTATTATATTCTGTACTCACTGTAAGGTAATCAAAATATAGATGGAAATTGGAAGATTTTTATTGGTGCCATTTAAGTAGGTTATATTCTGTGAGAGAGCTGGAGTGCCTTGATAAACTTGACATAGAAGTTGCAGACTTTTCTTGTATAACTGTGCTTTCAGAAATCTCATTCCCACATTATCTGAGTTATTTGATTTAACACGAGCCTTTTTTTCACGACAACTTTCCACGCACGTCTCTCCCTTGTACAATATAATCAGACCTAATTTGTTGGAAATCCAGTGGCTGCAAACCAGAACCAACCCTCAGCTTGACTTGCTTTACACAACACAAAATTTAACCAAAGGAACGTAATTGAGAAGGAACTTCCCCGTTGCCATTTCCATTTACTCCCAGTGCCCCCATCATTTTATTTATTCCAGTAGTAAAAATAAATCTTTAATTGGAAGGAAAGTGATAACTGAAGTTTAATTAAGCTAAGCCAATAAAGCGAAGGGAAATTACCAGACTAATGTCACACACTGAATAGAGGCCACGCAGGGCTGAGTTTGGGCTGCTCCAGAGTAGCCTGGGGAGAGGCTCCCTCAGAAGGCAAGAGATGTTCTTGTCTTCGTCTCCAGTTCCCACCTGGGACAAGGTGATGATATTTCAGTCACCTTCTTGCTCCCACCATTGCCTGGCAGTGCTGGGCTAATGGTTGGACTCAACGGTCTTAGAGGCCTTTTCCAACCTAAACAATTCTATGATTTGGGCTAATTTATCCATCCACATTTCTCTCCCCAGCCAGTGCAACGTTCCACCCAGGAAGTCTCCACTGGGTCATGTCCAACCTGTGTATAAGCATAAGCTCACCCTTCCTCCCCAAAAATTTCCTGTGGCATCAGCAGCATGAAACCCACCTGCCCATCTGCTTGGTGCACTGAAAGGCATTTTAGGTGGTTTGTAGCCAACCACTTTTTTCCCCCTCCAAGATTCTGGGAATCTCCCAAAGTGGGAGGAAGGGCCCATACCCCAGGACACCCCTTGCAGGCAGAGGGAGAGCAGGGACGATGCTTTTTTGCTGCCCAAACTTCCAGCCAGGGCATCTGCTAGGAAGATCCTGGGAACAGCACTAACACTGAGATCCTGCCAGCACGTCTGCCAGGGTGCAGACTTATTTCATGTTTCTAAATATGCTTTGGTAACAAACAATAGCTGCTACTGCTTTTCCACAGGCTGAGCTGTGAACACTGGTCTACTGGCAGCCAGTCCTTTTTTCACACTACCAGGTTTACAAATTTCAAAGCCAGAAGGACTGACTGTGATCGGGTAGTTTCATCTCAGCATTGGATTTCCCCCAGCAGCCTGAGTTAGAAAAATATATTTTTGAGCAAAACAACCTCTCTTAAAAATAATTTCAAAAACAGAGAACTCTCCATGCTTCCTAGTACGGTCTTGTGTCAGTTCATCACTCTCAACATTAAAAAACATGTACCTTAATTACTCTTCTGAATTTATTTCCAGCCACTGACCTTGTTATATCTTTGTCAGATAGATGAAAGTACCCATTATTAAAGTTCACTTCATCATGTGGGTGTGTGTAGGCCATGGTCAAGTCATCCTTAACCTTCCCTTTGATAAGCTAAATAAACCCAACCATGAAATCCTTACTATAAGCTATATGTTCATTAATCATGAGCCTGTTTTTCCCTCAGAAACCTCTTCTACTGAACCACAGCTTTGTGGTCAGCAGCCTCTGTCATCCCTGAGCAACCAGGTGTGCCCAGTAACGAAGAGAAATAACGAGGTCTGTATAAGCACCCCATCCATATCCCACTGCTCCCTTCCCAGCTGCTCCATCACACTGGGAGCGCAGGGGCAGCTCCTCTTTTGCCTTGATGGTGAAGGTGTCCTTCAGTTATTGCCCCAGTGCCCTGTGCTCCCCTCTGTCTGCCATCCTCACACATCGGTCCCCTGCTCATCCCTAATTTCAGGTCTTCTTCCAGGCTGTGGATACACAGGATAAATTGAACCATGCCCAGAAACCTGACAAACTATGTAAGTGCTGATTCCAGTTGAACTTGGGGCTTTTTAATTACAGAATCACAGAATCCCAGGGTATGCTGAACTGGAAGGGACCCCCAAGGACCATCCAGTCCAGCCCTCAGCCCTGCACAGGCCCATCCCCAGGAGTCACCCCCTGTGCCCCAGAGCATCATCCAAACCCTCCTGGAGCTCTGGCAGCCTTGGGACCATGCCCACTGCCCTGGGGAGCCTGGGCAGTGCCCACCACCCTCTGGGGGAAGGACCTTTCCCTGAGATCCCACCTGACCCTGCCCTGACACAGCTCCAGCCATTCCCTGGGTGCTGTCCCTGGTCCTCACAGAGCAGAGATCATCACTTCATTAATTGAATAGTCAGGTTTCCATGCCAGCATTTCACCTGGAATTAATAATAGTGGCTTGTTTCCCACACTTTTAGCGTTGTTAGTATTGCTTCCCATTGCCCTGATTTGTTATCAATGTTTTGTTTGTCCACATATTGAAAGTTGTTCACCATCCTGTGACAGAAGTACTACAATTGACTTCTTTCTGCATTATAAAACAGGAATATTTATTCAACAGTGTCATCTTTACTGCTCTGTTTACTCTTGTTCTACTATTGCCATCTAGAAAACAACCAGGACTGTAATTCCCTTTACTCCTAAGACTTTTCAAGCAGCTTTTGCTCTTATCTCTAAGCAGGTATTTCTCCTCTTATTCTTTGATCTCCATAAATTTGAACAGCTACAAGCTTTCAGAAAATTCCTTTTTATAAATATTTATTTATTGAAATTTCCTTTGCAAGACAAATCATGGTTTGGCTTGGTCCGCTTTTGTCTTTTTCCCATGACCAGCTCTGGGAGGTTAACATCTAGCAAAACATCCCAAATTCGGAAATACCATTTATATTTTTCTGCCTAAATTCCTGCAACTGGACAGTTCATCAGGCAGAAGATATTAGAAAAACTGGCAGCCATAATCGTGTGGGTGGAGGTGAGGACATCTGCTCTTTATATCATGAGCATTGCCAACATGCTATAGACATATCCAGGTTTCTGTTCCAAAACCCCCTCAAGAATATACCGTGCGGAGTTCCAGCTCGCTGGAACCTCCTGCTTGGTTTGGGAAAATTTGGCAAGTTGTTTTCCTTCTGTAGCTTGTTCATAATTTTCCCGGTCTTTACTACATGGGCAAAGTGTGCCCAGATTTCATGTGCCACTCCAACATATGTTCCGTGATTATATACAGGATGTATAATCACTCTTCTTTACTGCATGAGTTCAGCTGGCAGCACTCTCTGACACAGCCCAGCGCTGCGAGAGAGTCTTGGGGCGCTGCTGGTGTGGGAGCAGGCGAGCGGCACCGCGCCGCCTCTGAATCTTTAATGCGCCCTCGTGCTGGGCACGGCAGAGCTGACAGCCCTGAACATTGCCCAGTGTGCTGTGAGTGCTACGAGCTGCTCCTCCTCATCCCAGAGCTCGTGGTCACCTCACCAGGTGCTGCTCCCTGGAACAGCCCCAGAGAAGAAACGTGAGTCCATGCAAGATCAGTTATCAGCCTAATTCTCACTGTGTCATCCTAGCCTGGGTTCATTCCTTTAGGAGGAAATTCTTCATGGAAAGGGTGGTCAGGCATTGGAAGGGGCTGCCCAGGGAGGGTTGGAGTGCCCAGCCCTGGAGGTGCCCAAGGCAGGACTGGCCGTGGCACTGAGTGCTCTGGGCTGGGGGACAAGGTGGGCATCGGGGACAGTTCCCACTTCTGTTCTCCTCTGCAGGGCTACCTTGGTCATGATATAAACTGAGTGAAGGCAGAAACATGAACACGTCCAGAAAAAATGCTTGGAAAACCCAGCTGTTTCACTGGAGAAAAGGAAAGATGGTATCCTAAATTATCTTGTGTATGAAGACTTATTTTGTAATGTGTCAACATTATTAAGCACTGGAACGAGCCGCCCAGGGCAGGGGTGCAGTCCCCATCCCTCCAGGGATTTAAAAGCCATGTGGATTTGAGGGACTGGGGTTAGTGGTGGACTTGGAAGAGCTGGGGGAATTTCGGTTGGACTCAATCTTAGAGGGCTTTTCTAACCTAAATGATTCTGTGATTCTAAGGAAGAAAAATCTAAGTAGTGTGTGAAATCAAACTTTCCTGTCCCTAAAACTAAAGATATGGTTGTGGTGAGTCCATCTGCCAATACACAAGAGTACTTAAAAACCTCAGAATCATATTTTTATAAGTACTCAAACACCTCTAAGTAGGAGTAGACAAACTAATGGGATTTTTTGACCCTCAGAGAATCCGATTCCTGCTGTGACAATGCAGTTGTCTCGAAAGCCCCACAAGGCACTGCTCATTCAGTCCTTACAGAGCTTTGTAAATCTGGCCCTTCGATGCCAAAAAAGGAAGATATTAATCTCAGAGAGCACTTTGTCTTCTCATTGTCCCATCACAAATTCTTGCACAATATCCCAGAGTTAACACAAATGGGTAACTGTTCAGTTATCTTTAAAGGCCTGTGGGATTTGATAAGCAATTTCATGGAAATAATCTAAATATGCATAATAAAGAAAAAAAAGGGAAGTGATGTTCTGTTAATGCATCACTTTTATTGCGACAAGTTTTTCTTCAAATGAAAAATAAAAGTGTAAAAACTTAGAATTGCAACACTGTTAAGCACCTCCTGGGATCATTATAATAGACTGTACAATTATTACCTGAGCTGAAGTGCTTTCTTTTAAAAAAAAAAGAAAAAAACAAAACAGCAATAAATGTAATTTCATTGCTCTACCCGATATGCAAAATCTGCCTGGCATCTATTTCCGATATGAAATCAATTTTCCATTTATTCATAATTCTGCTTGGAACCTTACTGAAAATCTTGATATAATTTCTATAGTATTTTTAAGATTTGCACTACAGTAAAGCTCGATAAAACTTTTAAATGGTTTACATCCATCATGTCGCTGAAACGCTTCTTAAAATATTTTGCTGGGGATTAGGAAGGTTGAGAAAGAATAAGAAAGGTATTTCTCTCTGTAAGTGCCTGCCTTTTTTCCCTCACAAGCAGCCCTGATTTCCCAGTTCTTCACCCCAGTTTTTCACAGGATATCATAATCTTGGATGAACGAAAAGAAAGTCACCCATATTTTGTTCTCTACTACCTACAATTCTGTTGATTGAAATACAAGAACTCCAAATTTGCATAAGCTTAAGAGTTATTACTGCCAGCTATGATTATACAGATAGGTCTGTGTGTCTGCACATCTGTACCCTCGATATATTGGACTGCATGGGTGGGGTCAGGAGCACATATTTTGGTGAAGACCAGCTCTATTAAGAGAAGCCAGAAATGCTGAAATCCATGTCATATCTGAGAACATTCTCATGGTGTGGATCCTGGGGATGGTCCTGTGCGTGGCTGAGCTGGACTCCATGGTCCTTGTGGGTCCCTTCCAACTCAGCAGATTCTGTGAGTCTGTGGCTCTGTAACAGTGAAATCTCCCAGTGAGAAAACCTTACGTTTAGCAATTCCAAATTTAATTTTTAAGCCAAATAAAAAAGTTGTCACCACTTTTGCAACCAATGGGTCTCACTTTTTTGTCAAGTAGCACCAAAACCAGGCTGAGCAGCTTTTCAAGTAAACACACGAGTCTCCTAATTAGTTTAACCACCATGTTTTGAAATGCACATTTTTCAAAGCCGTTGTTTTGCAAATATCACTTGTCTCAACATTTGGTTGTCAGTTTGGTTTTATTATACTTTTATGTCTTGAGAAAAGGGCCCCTCCCAAACTGTACATTGGAGGAAGCAACCAAACATGCTTTGATGTCTTCTCAGCTCTGCACTCCACATGAAAGGTTATCTGGCAGGCAGTGATGGCAGTGCATTAATATATAAAATAATTAGGAAGAGCACTTAATGAAATTATGGGTGTGTTTATACATCCTCACTCGCATGGTCACATTAGCTCCTCTCCCATCAAACCACAGCACAGCTACTTTGAAAAGTATCATTAGTGACTTCTGTTCCTGACAAAAGAGTCTGCAGTCCTTCCAAAAAAGAAGTGCTCGACTATGAGGACATGAAAAGCCATTTAGGCCTTCCCAGCTCTGCCTGCACCTCTCCTTCACAGCAGATTAGCTGGAAGGAGATGGCTCCTGCCACAGTGGCAGGGATTGCATAACACTCCCCTGAGAGCACCAGAGTGACTTTGAAAGTTTTATTAGGTTTTGAATAGCTCGCGATACCCATTTCCAGCTTGTCCACTTGCTCGCAAATTATGATAATCTGAAATACTGTACTGGGTGATATGGGCTGATGTGAAGTTTCCCCAGAGCACAGGACTCTGAATCAACCTCTGATAACTCCTTGGTACTGGGGAGGAAGAGTTTTCCCAGTATGAAGGCACTTGCCAGCACTGGATTCACCTCGCCATGAAACTGAAGAGATGAACATGTAACATGATGTATTTTACAAGGTGCTTAACAAGAACATGATTGGGAAAAAATTGCAATCCATGAAATCAATGCTATAACCTAATATTGTTTGTTCTTAGTGACTACTGGAGCACAACAAGATCAATGTCAGGACAGCACTATTCACTCTAAGTATCAATGACCTGGAAGAAGTCATGTGAAAGGATGGGACCTGCCAGTGGCTCAGCATGGGAGGAGGTTCACAGGGAGAAAATGCAAGCAAGAGTGATACAACTTGAGCTGGCCCAGAAAAAGGCATGTGAAGGAGTTAAATGCAAATAAATTCAAGGGAATTGGGAAAAAAATACCAGTCATATTGCTCTCATTGTCCAGTATGAAGGGAAGGCAACAAGCAGAGAAGAGGATAATTAGAAATCCTTTAAATGGACATGTAGGCAATGAAAACAGGAAGCAGACAGGCTGGGAGACAATCTAGAAAGGGGCACTGGTGGGGGCTGGCAGGATTAAGTCAGCCAAGAGCACAGGGTAAAAAACTTTCTTTGTATCTGCGTTTGTTCACTACATTTCTGAGAGGAGGCTTGTTCAGAGCCCAACAGATTGCAACTGGACTGAGCTGTTCAGCCTCGTATGGCTGTACCCTGCTGTATGATTCATATTTACCTATCTCAAATCAGCATCTCAAGTGCTTTTAGGCTCCCAATCCAGTCTGCTGTACACCTTTGCCTGTGCTGCTTTACTCCATCAGTGTGTTACTGGGATTGAGCACAGCAGCGCAGCTTGGGAGCCCGGTAAATATCTGCATTAATACTTGTGTTTTGCTCCTCTGAATTAATGGGGACAATTAGAAGAGGTGCAATTAGCAGTAGGCAAGAACTTGCCAGCAGGGCAGGGGGTGCCCCAACCTCTGCTCAGACAGATGGGCAATGGGGAGATCCAGCTGGCCGCCACTGTCCCCAGGAAATACCCCCCAGATCCCGAGGACTGAAGGGGCAATGCATCATCCCAGGCCCTGGAGAGAGGCCCCAGGTGACACCCGTGGCAGGCGCTGTCGGAGCGGCCGTGGGACATCACGCTCAGCAGGTCCAGCATCTGGTGCTCCAGCTCCTTCCCAGTCTTGCCTCCAAAACCTGAGCGATTCCCACCCGGTTTTCCCACCCTGCTGCAGAAACAGCTGACACAGACACGAGGGTTGTGCGTTCCTCCTCGCTCTGTGACATTTGCATCCCGCGCCTTGCACTCAGGATTATCACCAGGCACGAGTGGAAATCCTTGTGAGGATTCCTTTTCTTTCTCATGCTGTGCTTGTGGCCTCTCAAAGTTTTGAACCAACTTCTTGGGCCAGAAACTAAAATTACAGCGAGTGGCTCTGCTAAATCTGGAATATTTAATATTAATGTATTGACCAGCATGTCAGAGCTGATCCAAGCTGTGCCCATATTTTCCACTGGAGGACCTGAAAAAATAATGTAGCTTTTCTTCACCGCAGCTTAACTGTATTTCAGGTTACGTAGCCATGTATTATAATAATAAAAAAAGTCCTTTTCTAGTGCTATTTTCAGCATAAAAAAAATCCAGAGCCGGCAGTTTTTACAGTTTCAGTCCAAGACCAAGCTTCAATAAGCTCACACAGCTCTAATGATTGTTAGTGAAAATGTAATGGGCCATTTGAAATACAAATGAAGGCGAGTAGGTAAAGGGATTTTTTTCTCTTTTTTACTGGAATCAATTTACGCTAGCTATTTAAAAAAATATTAAAATAAATGTAATGCCATTAAATGTAAGCTCAAAACCCAGGGAGAGCATTAGTGGCCAAATTTGCAAAAAAAGTAGTCATGCCAAGAGCACGGGGCCAGATTCTGCTCTCAGTTACATTGGTGTTAAGCCAGGATAACTCCCCTAATTCCAAGAGGCTTGTTCTGGAATAACACTGGGGTTAAGTGGGAGCAGAAAGGGACTCCATTCCCTGGTAGGAGCTTTTTGCAGTGCCCCAATTTACCCTGGGTGACCCATCTCATTTCTCACCAGCCTCAGATATCCTATACATTTATTCCAGCATCTCCTTTCGCCAGGGCAAGGAGGTTGGGAATGTTTTGCCCAGTGGGTGGACAGGACAAGGCTGAAATGATGCTGAGCAGTGGATGGCACTGTGGGAAGGGGAGCTTGGCTTGGATTTGTGAACATTAAAGGGACAAACTGCATATAAAGAGAATAAATTAAAAAAAAAACTACACCATTGCCACCTGAAAAGCAGGAAAAAATGTTCTAATTTATTTTTTCTGTAGTCAGAATAGAAAGATTTGATGAGAAGGTGAGAGCAGAAGGGAACTCCATTCCCTGGTAGGAACCTTCTGTAGTGCCCCAGTTTACCCTCATTGATCCGGCTCATTTCTTAGCAGCCTCAGGTGTACTATATATTTATCCAGCATTCCCTTTTGCCAGGACAAGGGGGTTGTTTCAAGCTCCAGAACAGGGTTTGAGGAGGGGTCAGAAGCAGCAGGAGGCTTGTTCAGCAGGTGTTGTGTTTTGGAAAAAAAGTTAATGGACCAAACCAGTAAGAAGAGCCAACAGGAGCCTGTCAGTGCAGAATAATTAACAGCTGAGCTGAGCTCAAAGTTTTGAGGGCAATGAGTTAAGCAACAGGGGGAAGAAGGAAACTCTTTTAAAATAGGGTTTAATTTCATATTACTTGCAAAGAAAAGGAAGGAAAACCAGCTAAATCATGTGTTCAATATTTATTTTAAAAATTTATCATAATATCCCAAATTCCCTTTAGTAGTCCAGAAATTTTGTGGGTGAATTCTCTCTCCTTCCACAGGATAATTTCTAGACACCATTAAATATCATATTAATATACTTCTTAGGGGAAAAGGAATAATATTTGAGTTGGCATAAGAGGGTTGGATCCTGCATCCCAGGGCATCAAACCAGGCAAATAGGCAAACAAGGAAAACAGGAGCAGCAAAGAGGAAAAAAGAAGTTTTCCCCATCTCTGACTTTGATCCTTATTGCTGGGCAGACCTGGAAAAGGTATACAGGCTTTTACATGGACTTGGGAAATTCATCTTAGTGGGGTCTACTATTTGCTATTGGAAGCCATCTCCTAAACAAAGGTTTCTGTTTGCACTACAAAAAGACCCTAAAACAAGTGTTCACTGCTTTTCAGGTGGAAATTATATGGGCTTTGTTAATTTAATTTATTCTCTTTATATCCAGCTCATATCTTTATTTTCACAAATCCAAGCTAAGCTTCCATCCAGTGCTTAGCATCATTTCAATCCTTTCCATGCCCAAACCATGGGCAACCAGAATTCAAAATTTTGGATGGTAATTCAGGATGTGCAAATACGACCGGCCAGGTTAACAGGATATTATGGAATAACAGAGAAAATGTGACCAATCCTTTCAATTCACCAGCTCTGCAAACAGCTGCACAGAGGGAAAATACTGCAATTATTTGTATTAAGATTTATTTGGGGAGAAAATTATATAGAAACACACTTATCCTTTCATTCATGACATGTAAATAATACAGAGTATGATTTGTCACATTCCTGGATTTCATGATGGTTGCAACTGGCAACAGAGGAATAATTTAGTTTTAATTATAGTTTAGTTGATTTTCTCTTTAATTACTGAAGTTGGATGACTAAGGCACCAAAATATGTAATGCAAAATCTTCCCATACAGCAGATTTTCTTTAATAACGACAGTATTTTTATTGCTTTCAGTCTGCAGAATATAATTTTTTAGCGTTGGAAAGCAGCTACTAATTCTTAAATTGTGTGTTTTTTCATTTCCTTACAAAATATTGGAAGGAGTTTTTCGTCTGTATGTTGCTGCAGGTATAGAGTTCTGTGCAAAAGCTTTAGGATGTAATAGGTTTGACGTTGGAGGGAGGAAAAATGTCCAAAGTTGCCTGTCTCAACAAGACAAAAGCCATCGGATCTAAAAATGCAGCCCTCGGGCTCCTCCTCTGGCCTTTGCTTTGCTGCCAGCCTGGCCAAGGGAATGCAGCTTTCCCTGCCTCTGCAGGGCTCTGTCTTTGGGAGAACCCGAAAGGAGCGATGCCCCAAGAGCCTCTGAGCTACAAATCGAGTTGCACGTACTTTTCCGTGCCTGTTTGTGACATCAATGGAATTCAGGAGCGCTCCAAAATCCTGCTTTTCCAACAGGCTTTCTAGACAAGAGCTTTAGCACAGAGCAAAGTGGGTGTTGGGATGCTGATTTTCCTCATCACCTGTCACCACAGGAGTGGGTCTCTGGGTGGGTCACCAGGAAATAAATTTATTTCAACTTATTTTAGAGCCAGATAAGATCCCAAACGAGGTGCTGACGCCAAATATCACAAAAAGACTTGAACAACAGTGCCCTGCAAAGACCCACATTCAGATTAGGTTGTTAAATGCAGGGAGGAGGTTATGTGTGTGTAACACATTTGGGAGCACTTGGGAATTTTTGGAGCCATTTTCTGTGTCTTTTCTGGATCAGTGTCTTGACTGACTTCAGCAGGAGCTTAGTTTGCATAAAAGCTCCTGAATTCAGCTCCAGGTCTAAATGTTTGAGTTGCAATGGGCTTGGAAAGCCAGAGGAATTGAGATATTTGCCCTGCTGCACTGGAGCTGACTCCTCCAGCACCCTCATGCTCCTTGGAAAATCCCAGCTATAGTTTATCTGAAATTAATTTGCCCACACTGTTAAGTCAATTACCCAAAGGAACAGAGACTCGATTAAAAATCTATTTAGTTCAATAGGAAACAGTATACTTGGGATCAATTTTTTTTTCCCTCCTCCACTGCGAAGAATCTTATTGTATCCCTGTATAAATAATAAAGGTGGTGCACTATCCTCTCCTGCTCAAGCATGACTGAGCAGATACAGATTGTGCATTGCTCATGTCACGAGCATCCGAGGAGAGACAGGATGAGGAATATCTCAAACACAACCTCCGGCACAGGGCATGTTCCTGCTCTGCTCGGGGAGGTGACCCAAGGTTTGGATGTGCCAGGCCACAGGTCCCACTCGCTCCCCGTTTTTCCAGAGGATGGTTGTACCTGTCTCACCCAGAGAAATGTTCCTATTGTCAAGCCTACAGCAAACTGTGTCCAGACAGATTGGTGTTCTGCTCAATGGAGTCCACATGAATCATGTATTAGTTCATTTAAAAGCACTTTGTAGACAAACATGCTCAGTCTATCAGCAGGCACGGGGATGCAAATACTTCACTCAGTGTATATGAGCCCTGACAGGACATCTGTGATGCATGGGATTGAGAAACAGCTCGCTCCACATTAGGCAATAACAAGCAAAAAGGCTCACTGTATTTTGTTCTTTTCCAGCAAAATGAAAATTTAACTTTGCCGTCATGTTGGAAACGGAGTAAACACCATCCACTGAAAAGCAGCAGCAGGAAGAGGTAAATGATTTACAAGATATTCTTCAATCACTCAGCACAAACACGGGAGGTTTTGGTTTAGGGGTTAGATTATTCCTGAAGAAGGCACCAGCTCTCCAGGAACCCCAATCCTAAAATACCTGCTGCGTGGGACTGCGTCGGAGGTGAGGAGGCATCACAAACATTTCGATTCAATAAATGCCAAAGACATCTTTTGTACCCTCTCTGCTCGGCAGATGCTGATTGCTTCCTGTAAATTAAAGCAAGCTAATGAGTGTCTGCAATAGCAAAATATTGGGTGGACTCTCATTAGCAGACACAGTGTGTGGAATTAATTTCACTGAGAGAATTGCAGGATGATTTATATATAGAAAATGTAGTTTGCAAAAGTAGCCTGGAAGAGATTCAGACGTGGATGGACTTTGCCTGTAAGTGGTTCCAAATTAATTTAATTTGTGAGGGAAAAGACTGAAGTACTGTAAATACTGTAAGGACGAGTGCCAAAGACAGAGCTGTGCTGTATGTGGTGTGAGGAATGTTGCTTTCAGTCTCTGTCTTGATGCCGGTGATATTAAGATATTCCTTACAGGAATATCTTAATGAGAGTGCAAACCCTTCAATTTTATAGCACTTTAATTTTCTGCTAGCCCGGGGCTTTCCTAACTGCTGAGAGGGTTTGTTTACTAACTTCATACTCTGTTTCTTTTAATTTGGTGGTCAAATCTGAGTGAGTCCTGTTGTCACATTAACTGACACAAACCCCTCACCTCTCCGGAGTAGGGGATGATTTTTTGATCCTCAGAAAATGCAAGAGTTCATTTGTTCTCCTAAAGTCCTAATTTCTCTTTAGCAGTAGACCAAGTCCTGGAAATAGTAACTCAGGCAATCAGAGTATTGTTACTGTTCCCAGAAAGGTAATATTTTTGAATAGCTCTGCATATTTAACAAGGAAGATGTGTTTTGAGCAATTTTTAATAAGGTAATATTTTACTTTTCCCATTTCACCCTTGCAGGAAACTGCAAAGATCAGTTCTGGATTGAGATTGCATCCGCAGTCTTGGATCCTTTAACATCCCAGAAGGCACACATGAAAAAGAAAAAGTCCCCTACTTACACTGTGAATAGGTGCTAACAGCTTTAAAGAATTACCTACCAAATATTAGGTGCAATTTAAAACTACATTTAAGGCAGAAAGGGTGGTTTAAAAGTCTACGTGGCCAGCTAAAAGTCAGAGAGAGAAAATTACTTGAACACATGTTGGGTGAATTTCTGTCTGTGTGGGAGATGCTGCACTGGTGGGATAACACATCCCCTGCTCTGAAAAATTGGGCAGGCTCTGGACCTGGTCTGTCACGACTCAGAATCCGCTCAAATGCTTTTTGATAATTTCCATTTACTATAAAAAGAAACACAACGGTGCTATCTAAGCATTATGGAAGATTATTTATATTGGAAGACATCCTTAGGCTAAACTATTAAATGAGGATAATGGATATGAGGCACCGAAGGCACGTGGAGGACTCGTTAATGAATTACTTGGTGGAACAGAGTCAGATGCTGCGCCCAGGTAGAGCCTGGGTGTGAGTGATGAGCTTTTAGAGGAGCAGCAAGGCTGGGGAGGGGTCACATCATGGGAAGACCTGGGAAATGCCTGATAAAATGCTCTATACATTACCCTCCACCTGCTCCCAGGGCTGTCCGAGCGCTGCTGCTGGCGCAGTACAATGTTTGCTCAGTGTATTGTGTGTTATATCAGTTTAAACACACACTGTAACTTATTAGATATTTATTAGCTTACATTTCAGCCCCAGTCTATTTTACAACCCCGATGCCCCCTGTTTTATGTAAAAAGGATATTTTAATAGATATAATTTAAATTAGTTGGTAACTTGGTACAGACCAGCCCCCTAATGAAACCTGCACTAATGACTGCCTTCGGTAAGCAAGCCCTAATTTTAAGGAGCCATCTTAAAATATTCATAACATATCTGGTGTGGTGTTGTTTGAACTGTATTTAATAGACATCTCAACTGTGGGCTTTTCCCTGTGGTTTGTGGAAGTCACTGGCAACAGTGACTCTTCCAGCACCTTCCAGGGTGAGTGTGGGATGGGTGGGAGCTCTGCAGCTTCCTGGAAGTGGGGGCAGAGACCCCACATGTGTCCGGTGCATCCCAAGGGAGGGACCACCCGGCACACATCCGAGCAAAAGAAATCCCAAATCATTTCACAATCCAAGCCATAGTTGGGAATAATGGTTTATTATGGATTTAATCACAGTGCGAACATCTAAATGGCAGTAACCCAACATGTCTGTTGTTTGAAGAGCAACTCTGACATCTCGTGTTAGTCTGTGCTGACAACGAAATGAGTTGTCATTCAGTCAGCTGACAACTAAAGGAGCTCTGGAGTCACTCTGTGCCTTCACCCCTCCATGGAGGTAGGGCAGATGAGGAGGTAGAGCAGGTGAGAAGCACCTGAAAACTTGTTGTTTTTTTTTTTTTCCAGCAGTACATATTGCCCAATTGTCTAAAAATAACACAGGAATTTGCCATCACCTGGATCCCCCCAGAGCCTGCAGCTCTCCAGACCAAGCCTGGAGATGCAGGGCAGGGCAAGGCAGGGCAGGGCAGGGCAGAGCAGGGCAGGCAAGGTTTCTGTGCTGGTTTCAGCTGGATAGAGTTAATTTCTTCTCAGTAGCTCTTACAGTACTGTGTTTTGGATTTGGGATAGGAATGGTGGTGGGGAACCCACTCCAGCTGGACCAGCAGGACGTCTCAGAGTGGTCCTACCCTCAACTCCACTGGAAAATTTTGCTTTCTGATTAATGAAGAAACCACCCTCCCAGCCCCAGCAGGCTGGAAGGGGAGGACATGCTGGAAGCACAGGAAGCACAACTCCTACACATAAACCAGCCCAGACCCCACCAAACAGTGGCACTTCCCTGTCACCAGCCCCAAAGAGCAGCTCTGTCCTTTAAGTGCTGTGCCTCTTCCTCAGGGGGCTCCTAATGCACTTCGCTCCTTCTGCCTCGCTGGCTGCCAGGGAAGGACGTGCCTGGGGCCTCTGAGCACCCACAGCCACGAGCAAAGAGAGAAAGTCAATATACAAACGGTGGTGATTAATATTAAACACAGAATGTGCATCTAAAGATGGTATTAATGTTAATGATGAAACAACAGCCCAACAACAAAGGCTGGGGACAAGAGACAGATGAACACTTGCAGATGTGGAGTTATCTGGTGTTCAGTGTTACCTGAGCAAATTTACCTTGATAAAATACTTAAGGAAAAAGTTAGATTTAAGCCTGCCTCACACGTAACAACTTTAGCCACAACCCACTGAAACACGAAATTGTGCTCCAGATGCAAATTGCCTGTGATGTGTCCCAAAACCATTATAAAACCATCTGAGCCATAATCTGACTGCTGGTTGTTGTAGGGGTTGTCCTAACCACCCCACAATATGGGGGCATCCATGCCCTGGTGTTACTGGGACACTGAGCTGCCATCCTGCATCACCTCCTGGCAGGAAAGGCACCCGCAGGAGAACTCCTGAATCACCATCAAAGAGAAAACAAACCAACCAAAGATCTCGCTCAGTGGCCGTTTCCAAGGAGAAGAGACCACCAAATGGGTTTTAAACAGGCAAAAACCTGACATTTATCTGAGTTTGGGCCAACTGTCCTGCCAGGGGCTGGTCAGCAGGAGCCCGCTGCCAAGCCCTTGTCCCTGGATCAACACCTCATCCGTGATAAAGAGCTGGTCTTTAAATCAAAGGCAGCTCACAAAGAATAAAAAAAGCAAAGACATAAATCTGCATTGGCCTCCAGCCCAGTGTGATCTTCCAGGGTATTTCTGCTGATGCTACTTCTGGGATGGGGCAAAGGAAATGTATGACCCGGAGACGGCCGTGGCAGCAGCACCACCAGCCTGCCCGTAAAGAAGGCGAGGCAGTGGGTGCAGATGACATTGCTGTCGTGGGGCTACAAGTTCATCTCCAACTCTTTTTGCTGCCTCCCGGGAGCTGCAGCAGCTCAGCTAAGCCAGCTCCAGGTCGGAAATGTGCTGAGGGACAATGTTCCTTGTGCCCGCGAGATGCAGCAAAGGGGCAGCGCTCGCTTTGGCAATGCTTTTCTGGAAACAGAAGGAATCCCAGCTGCCGTAAGGGGTTGGAAATTCTTTTGTCACTGTGATCTTGCAATCTATTTTTTGTTAAAATTTGCCTAAATTTGGGCAGTGATGAAACAGCACTGAGAGGTGTCCAAATCAGATGCACACCACGCCCAAAAGCCAGAACTCCGTCTCCAACGCACTGATGTTACATCTCTGCTTAAGCAACTGCTACGTAAATACTTACAAATTATTTCATTTATAGCCCTTGATTTTAGCAATGGGTTATTTGACTCTATCCTGGTGTTACTCAGAACCTCAATATATAAACACTCAAAAAATACTCAGGACTGCCTATAAGGTATCATCAAAAACAAGTTAGAGATGTGTGCTCTTCATAACTGTATGAATCAAGGAGGACACAGTCTACCCACTCAAAAGAGTCTCCAAATCTCTTTTTTTTCTTCAAGAAAGAAAGCAATAAATTTCATTTATCCATTTAGTTTTGGGTTGGATTGTTTTGTTGTTCTTTTTCTATACAAGAGAAGGAAAATCTGTTTGCAGCTGTAACTTTTACAGTATGTCAAGTATTTTCTGGGGTTTTTTCCCTCTTCCATAATTATTTTTACAGAGAGCTGTTCTTTCAATCAGGTCACCAAACTCTGAAAAACAAACCTTCAAGGCTGCTTTTGAAAAATGGGACCTTCCTTTCCTTTCAATCGAAAGATTCACAACTTTGGCGTGTGAGCCAAAACTCAAAAAATAACATAAATCCTTTCCGTGCCGTCTCTCTCTTTGCCTGTGTAACAGATATTTCTGCTAACATTTACTTTTGTAATTTTTCACATTATTCCAGCTCTCAGAGGTTAATATTTACCATTCATTTCGATATTCACAAACTACAGAGGTAGGCTTGCAAATATCCACCCTGGGAAAATGAGCAGCTCTGCCAGAAAATATGTTCAAGTTTCTGTGTGGAACTGTGGGAGACAACACACCACTGACAACATTTCACTGTATTCATCTGTTCGTGTTTTAAACATCTGCACAACCAATTCCTGAAGTACAACAATTGGAATTTAAAAAGGAGAACCAGGTAATTGCAGCAAATGGGGTTTTGCCTCTTTGAGCAGTCAGTATGCACTTGGAAAAAACCTTGTTTTAAAAAGAAACAAGGTAAAGTGATATATAGGAGGGAAATCACTGAAATTATACCCTAAACTGAGTCCACACGCTCATTTTGTGGGAGGCATCTACAAATGGAGAAGACACAGCCCAGCAGCAAAATTCAACAGAGCTGCCTGCAAGAGCTGCCCCACCGCTGGCAATAATATCAAATCATAAATGAATTAATTTGCTTGCTGACCAAGTAGTTTGCCATATTAAAGTGCAAGTTTGCAAGCCATGTATTCTATTATCCCAGGCTGCACTCTTGACACTTTGCATTAGGAACATTTAGCATTCAGCCTTTGATATTTTGAGCACTGAGTCCAAGGGAGCTGTCAGCACAAAGCGGGTTTGATTCAATTTGGAGATGTAACAAGTGAGGTTCCTTCAGAACCACCACCAGGAATGGGGAAACAGCTGAGATTCCATGGCTTCAGTGGGGGAGAAAAAGAGAATGTCTTGAGAAGTCTGTGGAAAGGGAGAGGCAGGGAGAGAAGGAATAAGGGAGGAGAGGGAAACAGAACAGGGAGAGGAGGAGATGCAGTTATTATTTCTAACATGCAGTGTTTGCTCCAAAGGCAGTTCTGAGTGACTGGGAGAGGGATCATTTACTCCAGGGCTGCACCAGGCTTGTTCTGCCCTTGTCACCGTGATGTAACACCGGTAGGACATTGTGAGCAAGCAGAGATCATTGATTAACACTGCCAGGCAGCTGCACTGGAATCCTCAAGTCGATATTGTGTGCTCTTGGTTTAAAAAAACAAAACAGAACCAAAACCCCACCAAATAATAATTTAAAAAAAAACTAAAAATAAGAACTATTCAGTGGGTTTGGGTCAGCACAAGGTACAGCCTCAACCCAGAAAGGAGCAGCGGGGAGGGCAAACCCCTCACAGAAGAGCAAATGCGTCCTGTCACATCCTAGCACGTAGCTAAAATTCCAGCATCAGCACCAATTCCTCCAAATCCAGGATGCAATTGGAAGCCCACCCAGCCTTCTGAGATAAGAGAACAATATATTTGTATATATATGTATGTGTATATATATATTTACAGACCACATGAAACTAAATTTAATAAACATTCCAGGAAGGAAGGGACTTGGCAGAACAGCCAGACAATGAAATAAAGTTTTTTTACTACATGGCTGTATTTTAAGACCTTGCAGAAAATGAACCCCTCAGTGATCACATTCCAAAGAACTTGGGAATGTTTTCCAGTGTGCCATGTCATATCCCTTACCACTGACTGGTGATTATTTTAAATCCTCACTGTAAGACACAAATGTTTGAGTAAAACAAATTCCACCCTAAATCTGGGTGTTCTTTTTTATTGAGGATTCAGGTACAGAAGTGAACTGAGTGACTGCTGATGTCCCAACTCTGTGAAAGTTCAGCTGTCCAGGGATTCATTTGGAATACTCACCACCACTGAAAATAGTAATAAACAGTGTTTGACAATGCTCTGTGCATTTCTTTATCTGTCCTTATTGTGCCAGAGATATATAATGAGAACACCAGGTTATCTCATCTCCTTCATCAGAGCTGCAATTGGAGCATATACAAGCAATAGTTTTTTAAAGTGCCACAGGACTCAGAGCTGTATCCAGGTAACAAAATCAAATAGGAAATGAGGGAAGGGATACTGGAGGCCATGGGAATATGGACTATAAAGATACACCTTGGATTCCTATGCATACTCAAGTAACAAGGTGGGACTGCAGGGAACACGCTGATGGTTTGCTTCGTGCAGCACTGTGGAAAACCTTTTTCACTCAAATTCATTTTCTTATGGGAAACCAGGGAAATTTGGGCTGGAGCTGGCCAAAGCTTAATCTTTTCAGTCTATAAAAAATTTAAAGAGTTTGCTTCCATTTCATAAATGTTGACATTTCTCATGAAAGGAGAAAATATCACATCAGAATGTTTCCTAAAAATGAAATGGGAAAAGATCCTCGAGCCTGGAAAGCCAGGGTGTGATGATGACACGCTAACTCCTTCTGCCAGGAGTGAGGGAGAATCAAGGGCTGCTGGGAGCTGGGGTCTTTCATCTGGGGGGACATCACTGCCAGGCTCAGTCTGACCCCTCCTGCACAGATTGGCCTCTGCTGATGTAGGAAATGGGGGTGGTGGGGTGTCCTAAAACCTGACCATCCCTGGGTATGGCTCCTTGGTAGAGACTGTTCTTCTTTCCAGGGCCCAACAAGTGTTTCTGCGAAGTCTAATACCTCCAAGGAAAAAAAAAAATCAGAAAATATATGAAAAGGCAAAAAACATATGGGGAAAAAAGACAAAAAATAATTCTCCTTGTGCCATCGTCAGAGACCACTAAAACACACAACAAAATCTCAGGAGTCGGAGCTGTGAGGAGCCCCACGTTATTATTCACAGGGATCAGCCTCATTTAGGGTCAGGGTCAGCAGTGGGCTGAGCCATGCTCCAGTCCTTCCCTTAAAAAGAAATAAATTATGGACATGACCCTGAGTTGTGATAATCCTAAACCATTTTTTTTTTTGGCTGCATGTGAGGCACTGATGCTTCAACATGGCCATTGCCAAAGGGAATTCCCACAAAATTCCCCCTGGTTCCCAAAGGTTCTGTGAAATCAGTCTGGATGTCTAAGTGGGACAGGAGTAGATACTCCAAAAGAGCCCTGACACAGCCAAGCAGGAGACCCAGAAGAGTAGTTTTATTTCTGCCACTTAACACACCTCATAACCCTGAGGACATTGTCTTAAACAAAGGCTTGAACTCTGAGTGAATTGTAATTCTCGCTGCCTCGAAACCCAGGAGAGTGGAATCCTTGTCAGAAAGATCCTGAAGGGGAGAAGAAAAAAATAAAGAGAATAAACTTGATAATTATGAGAAAAATAATATGCACATCCATAGTTTTGCTAAGTTTGGGATTGACTAGACAAATCAAAGTGGTACCCTGAAGAGAAAACCTGTGTTTGAGGCGTGAGGTTAACTGACAAAAATTAAACTCAAGACTGAAGACTTAAAGAAGAGAGAAAACCTACAAGAAAAAGTATCAGATTGCTTTTTTATGACCAAGAGGCAAAACTAAGAAAAATATTTCAGATATGGGAGCTGTTATTTTTGTATCTTTGAAGAAATATATAACTAGCACAAAAGACAATAGGAGACAAGACAGGTAACCTGATCTTTTCAGAGTTTATGACTGCAATCTTCTCCACGTGAAAGACCTGACTGTGCTTCGTTCCTTTCCATAAGCGAATAAATTCAGGGAATCACAAGTGCAGTTGTTCAGATTTGCCTTTTCTTCTCAGGCTTCAAAAGTCAGAACCAAAGGACCAGTGGCCTTGAGTGCTGCAGGAAAACTTCAGACACAAGCCTGAATTTTATTAGTGCATGAAGCAAAATTAATATAAATGGTATTTCTCCCCCATATTTTTTTCTTTAATAATCTCAGTTTAGAATATTTCTGATTCCCACCTAATGTATGGAAAATGTGGTAAAGACTAAAAAACTTGAAAACAGTGAGAAAAGAGTGGTCTGTGGGTAAGGAAATGTTGTCAGCGACACCTTCTTTGAACTGGGACCTGCAGCAATGTCCATGTCTTGAACAACAGCAGGGACATGATTTTAACCAACAGGACATAACATGGACACAGATGAAGCACTTGGGATGTGCTGAGCGACCAAGGCTAAATCTCAGTCTTCAAAGTTCCCCTTCACCTGCCTAATCTTGAAGAGATCTTGGAGTTTTCAACTCTCAAACCACTGGTTTTGGTCAATTCAAACACAGCTTTGCACCCACACTAAGTCCCTACATCTTGTCAAGACATCCCAAACCAGAACTCCCCGCCCGTGCAGCTGCACCTGGCACAGTCAGCTGGAGAACACAGAAAGGGCATTTTATCCTTTCCAAACGCACCCAAAACAACCTCCCATAGTGCACAAAGGCTTAGTTTTAAAAGGGTTTGCACCAACCAGGGAACAAAAAGCGTCTAATTTCTCTGTAATTTTCTGCTTGGTTTTTTTCCCTCTGTTTGGGTTAAAAGCATATTCCTTGTGCTGGCAGTGTTCTACTTTCCAGGGGGAAAAGCGACATCCTTGCCTAGACCTCTCTGACCAGACACAGCAGCATACAGGGAATTAAGGTACTTCCTTGAGACAAAGGAGACCCTGATCAATTTCAAGGACATTCTTGTTTAATTTAATGAGTCATTGAAGAAAATACAGAGAAGTTACAAGAGCAGAGACCAAAACTTTGTGCTGTGATCATTCTGTTTTCACAGCAAAGAACACACAACCACCAGCAGCTCCTTAGTCTTCCCTTCACAGAATCACAGGATCATTAAGGACGGAAAAGACCTCAGAGATCATCAAATCCAACCTATGACCTAAGAGCACCGTGTTACTTGACCATGCCCAGTCTTTCCTTAAATACCCTCCTCTATTCTGCCTATTTTGGGGACAATTGCATGTAACTGTCTACCTTAAACCAAGGCCTGAGACTGAGAGTCCCAGGGGAGGCCCAGGCAGGCTGGGTTTAGTGCCTGTAACATCAGCGTTTCCCCCTGATTAGTCTGGGCACTCAGGGCCTTTGCTATCACAGGCAACCAGGGCTTTCCAAGATGCCAAACACTCACCAGGCACTGCACAGGATCCAAATTAGTGCTCTGTGCCCCTCTCCTGGGATGGTGGGAGAGGCAGCTGGGAAGTCCCTCGGTGCATCCCCGTCATCGATTGAGCTCAGGCTCAGATCGAGCTTTTGAAGGCCATCTCCCAGGTGTGCCCTGTGGGGTTAACATCACACAGCCGCACGAGGGACACGGGCTGGGTCCCTTTTGGGTGAAACTACACCAGAAGACGTGTTCCAGTCTGCAGTCAGCAGGACCAGACTCGCCACCTTCTGAAGGGAACAACCTGGGAACGCATTTATTGTGGACAGCTGGTGCTCGGTGTCAACAATTGCACTCTGCAGATCTGTGAGTTACTGCCACTGTAGCTGCAGCCTTTGTGAAGCCGCTTTATTAACTCAAATATTTCATGATGCCATGTCCTCACTCTTCCAAAGAACAGACATTCTTTTCCGTGTTCAGAAGTGGGAGCAGACACCAGAAGTTCAGGGCTGCCACCTCATTGCATTTCTCCCCATGGCCAAAGATTCCAAAGTTCCTCAACCTCAGCCTAGAATATCCATAGGCATTGCCCAAACTTTAAGCAAGAGTAAGAAAATGCCTGTAAAATAGTTGCTCCAAAGTCACCCAGCGGGACAGTAACAAAATCAGAGCAGAAACCAAATTTCATCGTTGGTCTTGGGCTTTAACCTTACATTTATTATTAATTAAATCAATGCGATGTTTCATTAACCTTACATAAAATTCTGTGAATGATATGAGCTCTCCTCCATCTGTGACGCTGGAAATATCCCACCATTTCTAGAATAATTCAGCAGTGGGGATATGAACAGAGCAGGAAGACCAAAAGGCAGTAAAAAAGCCAAAGGAAATTGGCTGCTGCTTTACCAATTTCCTGTTGGGGCTCTTCAGGCTGGATTGCTCAGGACAACCATTACAGGGAGGTTTGAGCTCTGGAAAGCTTTTATTGACCTCTCTGTAAATACAAAATGGCCCATGAATTAAATGGGAGGGTCACTCTAAGGAAGTTCAACAGACTTGGCAGATTCTTGGGAATAAGCAAAAGCAGGGATCAAGAGGACTGATTGAAAACCGGCAGTTATTGTGCAAGGGATTCTTTTTCTTGGGAGCAAGCTCCCTGGGGTTTTCCAGGCCAGGATTTACAAGGCTAATGAAGGGTGTTGTTTTTTTCCTTTTTGTCACAAAAACCTCAGCTAAAGACAAGCCAGAGTTATAAGCAACAGTGCTGCTGCTGAAAAGATGTTTTCCAAAGCGTTCCATCACCCTTTTCCCCCCTCGTGTGCTCACACTCTCCCTTGGGGCTGCCACTCCTTGCTCTTCACATGGGACTTGGGACTTTGGTGCCACCACGTTCTGTTCACTCACACACTCAGTTTTCCCCACTCTGCAAAATGCTTCTCTACTTAAATCCAAAATTCAGCAAAAGTAGCTTTGAAAAAACATTTGGATTCCCTCTCCCTCTTTTTTCTGTTTTCTTCTCTTTTTTGTTACCGTTAGAAAACCAGTATTTTATTTCCATTTCTTTTTATGAGGAGTTGAAACAACTTTCAGCTATTGCATTTGCCTGAAATCCTCTGTTATTACAGGAAAATTCTATCCATCATTGTGCATCCTTGATTTGAAATTAATTTCGTTTAGTTAAAAAAGTAGATGGCATAAAGGTTCTTCTACATAGCTAAATATTAACAGTGTTGTTTGTCAATATATTTCCTTACCTTTGTTTTTATTACTGAAACTCCAAAGACTTATCTGCAGGGGACCTGTGGATTTATGATATGGATCATATTCTCCTTGATAAAAATCCTAAATCAAATGAATGGAGCTCCCGCTACTTAAAGTTTCCAGCAAATTAGTTCTGTGGACATGAGAGAGTCTGACCATGATTAAAAAGATGCTTTGGTCTTGAGATCTGGATGCTTTTAAGAAAATCCCCCCAAAATATTTAATTCAAGAAGTTATAACTAACTTTGAAATTCCTGATCTATTCTTTTCATCTCCAGCAGCAGAAATCTCCCAGCTCTGCTGCCGGTGCTGTTGTTTTTAATCCCCAAACCCACTTTAGGACGTGCTGACAAACCCGGCTTTTCAGGAACGTCCTGTCCAAAACCAGCACAAGTGCTCCGAAGAAAACCACAATTATTACAGGGTGAAAATGCTCATTTATCACCTTTTATTTGTGTAAAAGCCTGAGACAAGGACACGGCGTGGCTGAAATTTGTGAAACCCAGATGTGTGGGATTCGCTGCCAGAGCCCAGGTGGGACCAGAATCAGAGACACAAAGGGGGGACAATGATCTTCCTTGACTGACAATTTCCCAACATTATTGACCTTGAAGAGTGACCAGTGGAGTCAGCAAAGGAGTGTGTTAGAGGAGAAAGGACTTCTTCAAAGGTAGGCAACTCATCTCCAAATCTCCTGGGTTCTCTCAGATACGAAACAGAAATCTTTAGTCAATTTGTAAAAGCAGAAAAGTGGACAGGCTTCACAGAACCACAAATTGATAAATGCAAAAATCTATATTTATTTTAATTTAATAAGTTGGAGAAGATCCTGCCTTTTTTTTTTTTTCCAGTGTGGAAGATGTGTATTCAAAATTATTAACGCGTTAAGCCAATAACAGGTTTAGGAGGGGGCACTGCTGTAATACACATTCATTTTTTGTGCCATACAAAGGAGGGTTTTGGGGGAAATAAAACTAACATAATGGAAATGCAGAGATGCCCAAAGCCTCAGAAAAAACAAGGGAATAAGGGAATATGAAAGCTGGATGCAAAAAAGTTGCTTTCTTGATGCCTTCAGGCCTGACTTTATTCGTTTTGTTTTACCAGTCATGAGTAATTTGGCTACTCGATAGTTATGCAGGATCCTTTTTAAGCCCCTGTGTTGACACTATGATTGTTTAAATGTCTAAAAATATGCTGATCTCTAGTGGCACACAAGAAGGAAAGGAAAAAAAGAAAAAAACCAAACAAAACAAAAAGCCAAACCAAAACAGAACAGGAAAATAATTTCAGGAAAATATTCAGAAGCCATCTGTAAATTGCTTCCATTTGTCATGCTTAAGAAGAGAATACATTCTACACATCAAATCCTTTAATCCTTGCAAATGTGATCAAATTTGTATCGCAGGAATTTTACATGCACAGAAAAGCAGATTTTTAAAGTCTTCTTTTACTGAAATGGTGCAAAGAGAGGTTACTGGGAGAACAAAACCTGCCACAGCATCCTCTTTCCTTCTGAACTTTTCCTATAAATACACAACTATATATATATTTTTTCCCTTACCTTTTTTCCCCTCCAGAATAAATTCAGACTGTCCAAAAAATCAGCCTGGAGGTGAGCTGAGGTGCCTTTAGTCTCTCCCAGCAGCTCTGGGCTGCACATCCTGCTGGATCCACGCAGAGCAGAGATGTCCTGGAGCCGACACGTCGGCTCTGCTGGACCAGCCAGCACCTTCCTGGGGCTCACAGCTCCTGCTGATGGAATTGCCTGCTAGTGGGGCTCTCCTCCAACTTCTCACCCCCTAAATTTACTGTCTGAAAAACCCCAATTATTGTTGCAAAATGCTGAGACCAGAATGAGAAAAGCAAGGCAATGCCAAGCTATTTGTTCTTAAATTCAGCTCCCTCCTCCCGCTTCTCTCTCCCCATTTCATAGAAAAAAATTATTTAGAAATGTGGAAAATCTCATCTCAAGTCCCTAGTAACAAAATTTGGGCTATTTTTTCTCTCCACACACACACACAGCCTTCCCACAGGCTCAGCTCACCTAAATAATACTGTAAAGGGTCACTTTGGAAGCCATAAGATCAACTCATTTCACCTAAACCTTTATCAGGGATAAAGATATTTTTCATTCATCTCTTCTCTAGACACCCAGTCAATAATTTAGAGGAAGATTCCTCAATTACTCCCTTCACTTAAACGATATCAATAACATAGTTGGGAGAAAAGCCCTGTAAAATTCAGCGCAGTCAAGTGCTGACTTTAATGTTGCCTCTTCAGAGGACGTGGAGCTGAGTCTGGCATGAAATTCCCCTGCCTGCAAAGCACAGAGGAAAAGAACAGACAGCACTGGGACATCCCCTGGTCCTCCAGGAAAAGAGGCAGAAATGAAAAGACCGGGCTTCTCCTTATGTGTTTATGAAGAGCAAGAACAAATCGTTTCTATTTAAAGGCATTACATTGGAACGTGCGATTGCTGATGGTCCCTTTAGTCCAGTGGCTTTTTAGCAGTGGTGATCCGTGCTGGAGACTTCTGAGGAAAAGGGAAAGAAGCAATGAAAAACCCCAGCCCTCTGGCATGTAAATGTGGATAAACATGAATTTTAATTCCAGTTTATATAGGAATGAAAGAGGAGGGTCTTCATATTGTAAGGGAGAATCATTAACACCTCGAGAAGTTGGTCTGGTGCTAAAAGGCCTCCTAAGTAAAATTCCTGAGACGAACCTGATTTTTAAGAGCAGGGATCAAAATTAAGATTTCACTGAGTGAAATTGTCACTGATGCTGATTTTCAGCCAAGATTATGTATATGCCTGATACATGCACATGTGTGTTTTCACTTGGTCAGCAGAGAGTTTGAATTTCTTATGGAGACCACCAACTTTGCTGGACATGTTTCAGTGCTGAAAAAAGAAATGGAGAGAAATGCATTTAACTCATTCTTGCCGCAGTAACCTGAACAACACACCAACAAAGCCCAGGGTCTGTCCCCAGACACACACATCCAGCAATACTGCAGCAGCAGAGCTAACAGGTGCAGCTGCAGGGAGGGTTTAGCACAGGGTTTAATTAGTCTAACTACTGTTTCAAAGAGACAAATTTGATAAAGAGATGGGTATCTGAACAAATCCCTTTGTAATCTTCTAACCACCAGCAGCAAATGGGGATCACTGGAAACTCAGGTAAGCTACAAACCAGAGAGTCACACTCGTCAGCTGGGCTGTCAGTGATCACAGACAACACTCCCACCTCTTCTGGAAAGGTTCTCTCAACTCTGCCTGTTAATGAAAAGCTTCAGATGAAGACCAAGNCCCATGGCAGGGGGTGGAAATGGGTGGGCTTTGAGGTTCCTTCCAACCAAACCATTTTGTGGTCTGAAGACAATGGATAAGTTCACTCATCGCAACTTTTAGAAACCTCAGCTTCAAAACGAACAACAGAGAGATTGGTCTGTGTTGGAGATTTTGCAATACAAATGGGTCAGATTCAGCACTTTGATTCCAACCAGGCAATGAAAAACCTTTGGGTAACAGACTCACCTTTGGTATGAGCACGATTTTCATTTGTACTTCCCAGAAATTCCACTGTAATTCATTAACGTCTGTGCCATTAAAAAGGAGTTGCAGGAGAGTGAAATAAAAGAAGGGCTGATAGATAGTGTTGCATTGATGGGTTCCGCTTGGTTGGTAACATCAAGTGGCAGAATGAGAACAGTTTTTAAGATATGATTAAATATAAATTTTATCAAAGGAGCAGTAAAACATTATAGCTTTAGGCTTTTTAAATTCCGTACACATTCTAGGATTCCAAAAATAAAACTCCAGCTTCTTAAAATTGAATGTCTGCCTTGTATCATTTTAAAAAGGCCTCGTCTGTGCTGCACAGCGTTTTTATCTGCAGGACCATCCCGGGAGGATTTCAAAAGGCAGCAGATTGGCCAGGCACTCTGCTGGCCTTGGACACAAAGTGTTGAGCTCCACCTTTACACCTGGATCCTTTGGATTTGTGTGATGCCTCGGAAACATCTCTTAGACTGAAATCAAACTCTCAGATTATTCTGAATAGAAAGAGAAGTAAGAGGAGCCTGATCAGCCTGGCACGGTCCAGTGTGTCATCACCCACATCTCACATTGGGCTGGGCAAAAAAAGAAGGATTTTCTTTATTCAAGCGCCCCCAAACAGCTTCTCCTGAGCAAAGGGCACTGTGTCAGCACACTTGCCCTTCTGGAGCTGCCCAAACCTCCTCCGATGCCTTTTGTTGTCGTTGTGTTCCAAATAGCAAAGGGCCCTCCTTCGGGATCCCTCCGCCGTCGTGCCACACACCCTGTTGGTGTTGACACACCATCCATCCAGTGGACCTGAGAGGATCCACCCTTAGGTCAAAGGTTGGACTTGATGATCTTGAAGGTCTTTTCCAACCCTAATGATTGTATATTGAGACTCATTAAAAATCATAATCCCACCTCAGTCCAGTTTCCTCTCCAAGCCTGGTTTCTTTGAGAACATTTCCCATTGCCTTCCTCTTCTCTGCCCACCTCTAAACCAAACACTCCCCTTCACCCATTTTTGGGATCTGATTACACTTGCCACCATCGACAGAATTACACTGGGATTTAAAGACAATATTCCATTCTCATCCCATTCTTATCACTAAATGAACTTCAACAATTGCACAGAGAAATAAAATAAACTAGATATTTAATTATTTCACCTAATTTTTGGGGGAAATGGTTGTGCAGTAGAGTTTCCTAACAATAACAATAGACCTGTGAGAGTAAGATCATCCTAATTTACATCAGTGTGCATTCTTTAGCTATTAAAAAATACCCATTTTAATTAGTTCCTGCTCTAATTGTTAGGAAAAATTAGTCTGAAAAAAAAAAGAAAAAAAAAAAATAAGGCGCAAAGCCATGGACTATTTACAAGTACCCAAACTAGAAATAAATATTCAACATGGTCTTTTCAAATCAAATGCCCAGCCAGTTTTGAATAATAAAGCAGGACAAAGTCATTTACACAGAAAAAGCTAATGATTTCTGTATTTTGCTGCTGGTAAAGAATTGAAGGGGAGCTGATTTGAATCTTCCTTCAATCTCCCATCAATAAAACAGAGACAAGGCAGATTCGAAAGCTGATCTGGGAGAGTCATGTTTTTATAATTGCTTTTTACCCTCAGGCGTTTGAAATCCAGAGGGTCACGAGTGCCTGTATTAGTGCTGGAACAGGCCAAGAGGCCCAGTCAAAACCCTGAGACACAAATTAATTTGTTTGTGGTTCTCATGTCTAATTTGGGGAAAGAGAAAACTCTTTGCCACTTTACAATGTTATGATCTAATTAAAGGGAGATACGTGTGAAATATTTATGCAACCTTTAGGAAAAAAAAGAGAGAGAGAAAAAAAACTTTGGCTCAGTCTCATTGGGGAAATTTTCTGAAATATGGGAACAGAACAATTTGTAAAACAAACACAGAAAAACTGTGGACAAAGCAATTTTTTTTGTAAATACTATTTGTAAAATTTCAGAATAGCTTATGTCGAAATTTGTTATTTTGAACTAAAATCACAAAATGGCAAAGAAGCAAATCGTGATTTCTCGCCAGCACACTCACATTGCAGCCAATATTATGTTGGAAAAGGAGCACAATAAGCATAACTCTGCCTCAAAAACATTTAAATTATGCTGTATTAAGGAGATATAAGAAAGGAAAGTGCTATCAAGGGATAAGCTTCATGGAAAAACAACTCAAGTTGCTCAATATTTCCTGTTCTCCAAGTGACGTGCCTTTCCCAAGCAGTGCTCCAGTGCAGTGTCAACCCAATTTATGGAGCCAAAACCTGGAGCAGATATTAGGAAGGATATGTCCTCTGGGAGGGTGGGCAGGCCCTGGCACAGGTTTCCCAGAGATGCTGTGGCTGCCCCTGGATCCCTGGTAGTGTCCAAGGCCAGGTTGGACGGGGCTTGGAGCAACCTGGGCTGGTGGAAGGTGTCCCTGCCCATGGCAGGGGTGGCACTGGGTGGGCTTTGAGGTCCTTCCATCCCATTCCATGAGTCTGTGAGGGTGCTGCTGTCCCTCCAACCCCACAGGAAAACACACGGCACAGCCATATTAAAAGTGTTTGTGCCCTTTGCTTGGCTCTTCCTTTTCCACCAAGGCCAGACCTCACTACATAAAGGTGTCCTGCTACCTGAGAACAGTCCGGCTTCATGCTGCAATTCTTAAACAAATTGAAATTGTAATTTTGAAATCGGCTGATTTTATAACGAGGCCACAATCTCCCGTGTCCTGAGACTTTTCTTTTCCTCAGCTGATAGCACAGGGAAAATTGCAGTCTAAGGAGTAGAGAACTCAGACTAATGTAAACACATGAATATTAAAACTCCACGCACTTTACAAAGGAGAATTCTGTGCAAGGTGAAGAGATGCCTCTGTGTTTACAGCGGCTCTTCCCCAAACAAGGCAGCTTTCCCTTCACGCTTGGGGTCGTTAAACTCCATTTGGGTGAAACCCATCACACCATGTCTTGCCTCAGCACGGCGGCTGACCCTTTCCACAGGTCCCTTGTGCTGCATAAAGTGTTCGCTTCCTTGGGAAGAACTTAATGAAAATGGACAGTAAATCACTTGATTTCAAGTTTGCATTTGTTTATTTGGCATCTGATTATAACCTGCTCGTTGACCTTGTTTGAGAGGTGATGGGACGAGCTCTTAGAGCACCAGCTGATAGAGACAAGCTCTGAAAACAGCAAAGGCTTTAAAAACTTCGCAAAATAAGTAACAGCCAAGGAAATATATCATCATCCCATCCTATGACTCCTGTCCTGTAAACATGTGTGTGGCCCTTAATCACACCAATAAAAGTGCTGGAGCCAAAGGGAATACCTGAAGGAGAACGAGTTTGCAGGGCCAGGGCTTATTCCTCTAGGTTTGTCAGAGGAAGCTTGTCAAATAAACTGAAGACTGATAGCTGCTATATTTCCCCTTATTATAATCCAGAAACAACATACTTGTCTGAACAAAATAGAAATGAGTCCTCTTTGAGGCTACTCTGTTTGCCTTGACAGCAAGCTTGGGTTTTAAGCCAAGATTCCAGATTGTTTTTGTGAAAACATTTCCACTTGTCTGAAAGAGTATATATAATGGATATGTGATAGCAGTAATGCAATGCTGAAGTAATCTCTGGAGAACACCCCTCATCTCCGGGGACGCCGCGCTGCACCGGGTACTACACACCAGGAAAATAAAATTGGGATTCTAACAATATGGAGAACGCCTGCGATTTGTACCTTGCAAAAATACCAGCCCTCATTTATAATTCAGCTGTAATGTGTGCTTTCCTTGTAGGAAGTGCTTTGCTTTTGGGAGGGAATGGAAGTGACATTTTTGAAGGCTCTTTTCTGACTTCATCCAGGATCAGAGAGTGGTGTTGTGGCAATGCCACGCAAGAGCAGTGAGTGGAATGGGCAAGATACCTTGGGAAAAAAAACAACCTTTAATCTGAAAAATGGTTTCCTGCATGTCATCCCACTCAGTTTGTGTTAACTTTGAAATTCAGTGTCATAAATCCTACTGGAACAGGAGGAAATCAGGCAAACTGAGGGGAGAGGAGGAAGTGTCCACTTGCAGGATGGTGAGGTTTGGTGACCCGCGGCAGCATGAGGGGTGCCAGGGAAAGGCTGCAATAACTCCCCACAGTGCTTTGCGTGAAGCTCAAGATCTCTTCAGTCCCCAAACTAATCCTCACGATTTAGACTGCTGGATGAGCGGGATCCATCTGCCTCTGGTGTCTACACAGAGAAAGTCTGGAAGAACTTGTGTGAAGCCTAGAGGGCTCTTCCATCTCACAGGTGAAAAGCGGAGACAGAAGCACTGCGCGAAAACTGAAACAACCTCAGTTTTACTAATAAATAAACACTAACAACTCATGCCATGAATTTTCCATTCTTGGAAAATGTTTTGCTCACCGTAATTTTGACTAAAGCTGCTGGAGACACTGGGCTTCAAGGACAGGGACCCACCACTGCCCCTCCCCAAGTGCACCCACTTCTGACCAAAGTCATTCAAGCTGCAGAAATTCCTTAGCAAACATGGCTAGAACGACCTAAATGACAGTTTTCAAATTCCACAGGCACTACCAGCTTTATTCTACTTGTCTCACTTCATGCTAACAGCACACCCGGAGCCGTGAGAGGGCAGGTACAAATATCCAGTTGCTACTGACACAATAAAAGGGCTACACCAGTCAGCAAAATCAAAATTGCAGCAAAGACTGAGTTTTACAGGGGGATGACAGAAGGCGACGCTGTAATGTATCTCATTCCAGTACATCCAAGCACTATAACATTCCTTTCCAGAGAAGTTAATGGGGTTCCCAAATCTGCACATCTGAGGGCAGAATCTGGCCCTGAAGTTAACTATTTGAACAATGCAAATTCTAAATTTAAGACATACATCAAAAGTAAGAAAAGTGTTCAGTCATTTTACCCAATCCTGGCATAAGGAAAAAGAATTCAATTTTAGAATCTGTCTGTAATTCAAAAAGGGGGAGAAAACAGTGCAAAATATATTCCTTGAAGAGAGATGCAAGTTTCTCATTTATATTCGATCTCGGATGAGATTTGGTAAACGCAGACCCTTCCACAAAGTGAATATTATAGTGAGGCCATAACATTTTACTAACACGAATTCATAGGATGACCCTGGAGATCAACAATAAAACAAAATTCCATAATAGACTTAAATAGCAAAAAGGGTTCGGTGTTTCTGTTGTCTGCCTAAATATGTTTCACTCTGTGCAGTTTTTCTAGGTGAACGTTTCCCCGTGATCTTGGCCTGGAAAGAATAAAACACAATTTCAATCAGCTAAAATCATGAAGCATTCTTGATAGCTGTACATTAGCTTTTTACAGCTGTCTTGCTTTTTATACTGTCTCTTACAGAGTGGATTTCCCCCTCCCCACCCCTATAAAAGGTGGGTAAATTAAACAAATTATGAACTATGCCGTGGTTGAATACTTTGTAAAATTGTAGAACCAGCTTTTAGGAACCTTTAATGTTCCATCTCCCAGAGGTGAAATGCCAGCCTCCATTCGGGTCTCTTTCAGTTGCCCTTGCCACTTCCAAATGTGTCTGGAAACAGCTCTGCAGATGGCCTCGTATGTTTTACAGGAAATATTACTTAAACATTGGAAAGGATCAAATTTCTCCTGTTAGGAATTACAAATCTGGATTTCATTTTCTCTCTTTCTCCCCTCCCTGCTCCCACCCCCACCCCCAAACCATGGGAAAAAATGTGATTGTTCCATAGGACACTAAGGAAGTATTGGGGATTTTTATTTTTTTATTTAATATGCCACTTGTATTGGAAAACAAAGAATAAATCTTGGAGAGGTAACCTGGTAAAATAAGTCTTTTTCTTCATATAAAATAGTAGCTAATCGAAAAGATTTCCCAGAAGCATCAAAGGTTTTTATATATGATGATCTGGAAAACATATTGCATAGGATTTCTATTTTTGCTCTTATTCTTATGAATGTAAAAGGATAATAAACTTTTCTTTCAGCTTTGCAGAGAGACTTTCCTAACATTTGAAGCATTTCTTACATATTGACCTTGGTTTATGTATTCTGCAAAGATTCATTAAGCTTAGGGGGGTTCTATTGTCAGGAAAATGGTTAACATTAGTAAAACACACAATTAAAATAGTAGCAGGTGATGTCAGTTTTAGTAGAGTTGACATTAATGACCTGTTCATAAGGGGCAATTTCCACACTAATGTCATGTTCTTTAAATGGAAATAGCCAGGAATACACATTTTCCATGTAAAATAACCCTTTTTGTAATTCATTAAATTCCCTTTCCCCCTATATTTAAGTAGACACCTTTCCAAGAGGGAGTAGAATTCCAAATAAAGACATAGGAAATTAAAATCAGAGTTCCCACAACTAGTCTATTTAATATTCATATTCAGGAAAAGATCCATAAACTCTTTTTCTTCTCTTTTATTAACAAAGGAAGTAAACTCCCCTTGACAGTCTACTTTTCCCAGCCGTGTTCAAGAGGCAGTGAGCGACAACCGCCTTTGTTTCGGGCTGGAATTAAATATCCTTGTACAAGAGCTGGGCAGGGACACGTGGGGGGATTTTTCTGCTCTGACCCATCTGGGGGGACCCATCTCTTTACCTCGACAGAGATGGGTTCCATAGAATTCTAGAAGAGTCTGAGTTGAAGAGGACCTTAAGGATCATCCATTTCCAACCCCTGCCATGGACAGGGACACCTTCCACCAGCCCAGGTTGCTCCAAGTCCTGTCCAACCTGGTCTTGAACACTTTCAGGGATGTGCCCAGACAGGATGTCCACAGATCCTCTCTGTGGATGTTGTAGATCCTGCAGAGCCCTCAGGACCATGCCAATGTGGTGCTGGAGCTATGGCCAACGCAGCGTTGTTTTCCCTTCATTGCAAGATTCTGTGGAGCCAAAAACACCACTTGTTTTCCCTAGGGATGGCTATGGTAGGAATGCAGGGAAAGACAGGGAGAAATGGTGGGTGTTCAGCGCCCTGAAAAGCCACTCTTCCTTCACCACCACCTTCCAACACCTCCATCCCCTGCTTGGCCATTTCATGGAACCACAGAATCATTAAGGTTGGGAAAGACCTTTAAGATTATTGAGTGCAACCATTAACCACCAAACCATGTCCCCAAGTGCCACATCCACATGCCTTTTGAACACTTCCAGAGATGGTGACTCCACCACTTCCCTGAGCAGCCTGTTCCAATGCCTGACCACCCTTCCAGTGAAGAAATTCCGGGCCATTCCACACTAGAGGCTCACCCTGAAGTGACCCAACTTTCTCCAGGGTATCTACACTAGGAGCTCTCCACCAAAACATTTCCTGCTGCTGCTTTTCTGTTTTCACTCTTTACAAAGGAGCAGAAGGACAAGGTTGAGCGGCACCGACTGTGCACTTGCATCCTTGACAGTGGACACCACAGCAAACTGCCCAGACCACAAGCTCCAAGCGACACTGGCGGGCTCAGCAGATGCAAAGGCAGCAGCAGATGCCATTCCAGCAACCAAGTTGGAGTCACGGGCCAAATCAAACATTTCGCCAGCGAAACGGGATCAGTTCCTCCGGCTCCCCATCCGCTTCTTCTCACGCCCCTCTCCTCTGCCGTAAAAATGTTTGCTTTATCCAAGTTTGCATTATTGTCATGGTAATTACTTCAAGGAGAGCGGTGCAAAGCTGGGACTGGCTGTCTGTCCGTGGCATAGATCTGCCAAATAATTTGGCAGCGCTCGCTCTAATTGGCAGCCTCTGCCGAAGAGACACCCAAGCCTGAAATGGGGTTGCTGCGGGTCATCCTCTGAGTGCGCTGGAATTTGGCAGCCCGGGTTGAAGCGGCGGCACGCGGTGGCTCCATGCCCTGGATCTGGCTCCGGCCGCCAGCCGATGCTCAGGCTTTCATGTTACAGCCCTTTTTCTTCTCCTTTTCCCCCTAAAAAGAAGAAAAAAAAAATTATAAAGGAATGAAGAATTAAGGATAGAGTTTCACCCTTAACTTTGAATCTCTTTGCTTTTGTGTGTGTCGCAACCTTACCACCGTTTTTTGCACTTAATTGTAAATCTCAGGGCTGCTGATGAAGCAAGAATAAAAATTATAGCGCAATCAGGAGGGGTGGGAAAGGAAAATGGATTTTACAAGTGCACACTTTTAAGAAAAGAAGCTGGCCTGAAACATAAATAAAAGTAAGCCCTGGGGAGCACACCTCTGGCATTAACTGTCTAGCCACCAAGGGCCATTATGGTACAAATTTAGGGTCAGCTCAAGAGCATTTCTATGGCAGCTGAATATTCAGAGCTGTAAAGGAGCCGTCCACATCAGAGCGGTTCAAGCACCGCTGCCAGCGAGCGCCAAGTGGAGGAGGGCCAAGCCCTGCCTTATTAGCTCCCCCAGCACTCTTTTAAGTGTTTGACAGTGAGGAGGAGGTGAGGGGAGGTCACCCTAATCAATGAGTTCCTCATCTCCCCCTTGTCGTCTCCCGTCCGTCCCCGCTGGGGTTGGTGGGAGCAGGAGGCCTGAGATGGTCAGCGTAGGATGATGGTGGGCAGAATCCACCGCTCGTAAATACCAAACCATTCCCCTGTGCCGTCTTATCCCATCCTACTCCTCACTGCCTTTCTCCACTGAGGACCTCTCCTCCCTGAAATCGAGATCCCCGGGCATGTGCAGGCTGCTGTTTCACTCCAGGACAGGGAGATATAAAAGCCGATCCTGCCACTGAGATGAATTTGGGAACTTAAAGCGCATGATGTAATGAGATCTTTCAAAAGGTGATGATTTCATCTGTTTTGTCTAGACTTTTTACTATGGTCACAGTAATCGGAGGCAGAGGGGGAGAAAAGAATTCCCAACCCATTGGGCATTACGGAGCCAGCTGCCGGAGAACAGCGACAGTGGGGACGGCTCGGGCAGCCTGGCATCGAGAGAGCTGCTCTGCAGGGCACTGCTGACAATGGGAAAGGCTCTTTGCACTCTTTTCCTTAAAAGAACAGGCTGGAAAACCATCCCGAGCACAAGCAAACATCGAGATGCCTTATTAAAAAAAAAAAAAAAAAAAAAAAAAAAAGATTTCCAGGCAGACACTTCGTTTAGCAATTCCAGTTTTAAAAATCGTGGTGTAGATTTTTTTGTGTTTCTCTGGTCGGATCAGCATGAAAGGCAATTGCCTCATTTAACAAACCGGTTCATCTTTTCCCCGTAAGCTGTATTATTTAAAACAAAACAGGCTCCCCCAAAAAAGCCAAAATAACAAGATTCCCAGTACAGAACATGATTATGAATAGGCTGTGAGAAGATGCAAATCTCGTGTAAATATTTATGCGCAGAATTCAACAGAAATAACATGATTTCTCAGCAAAACAGAAAAAAAATAAAAAGCAAACATTAAATTCTTATCCGCTTTGGAGTGTTTTGTCATTAAATAATTTAAAAAAAAGAAATCTTAGCTTTGTAATTGTTGCATCTTTCCCAAGCTCTTTACGTTCTCTTGAATAAGGAAAAATGCTAATCTGCCTCATTAATAATAATAGAATGCAATTTTGGAATAGGCTCTAATAATGATTATTAGTTCCTCTGTGGTTTTTGTTATTCTGGTATTAACATGGGGTCAGGATTAGCAAGCCTTTAAATTTTTAAAATATGTTTACAACCTCCCAACACGCTCCCAACAAGGCGCGGAGCCGGGAGCCGAGGCCGGACAGCAGCCGCCCATCCCCTGGCAGCCCTCGCCGGGCTCCCCGTGTTGGGGCAGAACATGGGAAAGCGTCGTCGAGCGATGTCTCCCGGAGCCCTCGGCCACCTCAGCATCTCCCTCCCGCTCCCAGCCCTCCGCCTGGCACATCCCCACGCCGGCTCAGCTGGGAGCGCGCTAAGGATCTCGCTTTCATGGGCAAACACAGCTTCACCTGCCCTCCAAATCCCTATCTGCTCCTTCCTTCCCAGCCCTCCCAGCTGAGCTATGTTAATCAGGTGGGGGACACAAGGTAACATTGAAGTAATTCAGCCAATTAGGCCCTGAATTGTTTGCATCCAACAGCATTTTGTATTTCTGCAAATGTGTGAAATGCAAAATGTGCCCTGCAGCAAAAACGACAGCAGCCATGTACTGGCGGCATGTCAACAGATCCTCGGAGCGGCTGACGGCTGATCCTGATGCATACATATGTTTGGGAGAGTGTGGACTTTTTTATGTCTGCGCCTCTCCGGCGAGAGGAGCCGGAGCTGGGGGTCTTGGTGGCAGATGGGCAGGGGTAACAGGGATTGGCTAATCCCAAATCTGCATTCGCTTCTTCACGTAGCAACTGGGGAAAGATGGAGCCAGCTGTCAAATGGAAGACTTTCATGGTCCCCTGCACACAACAGCTGCACAGGCCCTGCCTGCTTGGTTCTAAATTATTAAACATCTTTTTAGTTTGTTCCAGCTGCAGGCATCAGTGTGTTTATGCAGCCTTTGTGCATTTTACATATGATTCCTTCTCCCCTCCTCTCATCAAAATGCTGTTTGTAAAAGTCATTATCCCATCTGTGCCCCAGTTTGGCCAAACAGCCTAAGACAAATCCGATGCTATTCTCCTTCCAGGACAATTTGGGAGTTGAAGATGATTGCAGTGACTTGAGACTTTAGGGGTTTGGTGCTTTTGCTTGCTTTCACTCCACCACCTGTAAGTGGTGGTGTCATCTCAGCAGCTTAAGGGTACGCACATGTAATAAGGATCTTTGCAAGTAAGATTTTATCCTTGGAAACACGGCTTTAGGAAAAAAAAAAAAAAAGGAAAAAAAAAAAAACCCCAGTGCCTATCTGTCTATAAGGATTTTTCTGAGCATTTTCATTGGGGAGGGGTGATGGGAGAACCTGCTTTAAATAATCTCTCACTGGCAGCTAGCTTCCCTGAAGATTTCAGCAACAATAATACTGTTATTATTTTCAGGAGACATGAATATTCACAGACTAGGTATAAACCTACCCTGCTTAAATGGGATAGCTCTGTGAGAAAGCCAGTGACTCCTAACTCCTGGACTACAGCGAAAAATGTCTGTGAAGTAATAATGTAATAAACACGCCACTGGCAGTACAAAACATGACCTGATGTATTAATTATATTCCAGAACAAAAAATGGCTTGTTTAAAACGACTGCTTCCTGCAGGATATTCTGGTTACAGCCAGATTCCTGCACAAAGCAGGTCCCGCTCCCTCCCGTGACAATCGGAGCCCCCACCAGCGCCAGACGCTTTGCTGCAGACGTTCATTAACCCTTCGGTCCTGGGCGCTGCTGCTTTGGGAGCTCTGAACTTGCCACTGCAGTTTCTGCAATGTAAAGATCTACATTTTAATTTTTTCCGTTTGTTTGTTTGTTTTGTTGGTTTGTTGTTTGTTTTTTTTTTGCTTTAAACTCCCCTGTGTGCTCTGGCTGCCCCACGGAGCCTTCCTTGGGCTGGGAGGAGAAACAAGGGGCTGAAGGCTCCGCCGGCACCCAGCAAGGGCACGGGGAACGGGGAGGTGGAACTGGTCCCTTGCCACCACCACTCCTGGAGACCCACCTGAGATTTGGGGAGGATCTGACCCCCTCTGCCTCCTTCCCTCTCCCAGGCTTGGGCTGGACTCCAGCACTGGAGAGACCTTGCCTTGGAAAGGCCATTGCCTCAATCAGCATTTGAATGACATTCCTAACCTTTTCCTTAAGTTCATTAATCCCTTTGTGTTTTCCAGCTCTAAGACCCTAAGTCAGGATATCATGTAAGCATAAATTTGAAGTTTATGATAGGATTTATGTTTAAATAAGAGCATCTGTTTAAATACCTTGTGAATCAAGGCTCTGGACTGAATTTACGGTCATCTGTGTGGAGAGAGATTGGGGAGGCTTTAAAAAACAGCGGCCAAAATCGATTCCAACCCACAAATCTTGGATTTTCGGGGGAGCATTTTTCTGTTAGGAGAACCCTCTCTAGAAATGTTCAGCCATTGACCTAATGCTCCGAGGTCAGCAAGGCCCATAGCTGCGGGAAGGGATTGAAATCCTGCAGGAGATATTTCCATAAATATCTTTGTGGCTTCAGACCTGCAGCATCACGGATGATCCAGTGCCAAGTGCCATCACCTGGATATGCCTGGGGAAAGGTGGGCATCCTCCAGGGAAAAAGAGCCTCTATGGCTTACTCTGTAGAGTTCAACAGGGTGTAAAACCCTCCCAGAAAAACTTCTGCCCTCCAAATAGCTCCAGTTTGTTCAGTCTGGATGAGCTTCAGACAGGCCAACGGGCACAACACAGGCTTTTGGTAAAGATACCCCACACACCTGCCCACACCCCCTTGGCAGTCCTAAGAAAGACTCTCACTGGCACCAGAAGAGTTTATTCCTGTGACAAAATAACTTTTGAACCCTATAGGAGAGGAGCTTCCTGCTAGCAAAGTCTCCCCTTGGAAGAACAGAAACCTTTTGGGGATGAGCAGTGGTTACAAGAGGCTGTTCTCTGTACCAGCTGGGTTTGGGCGTGCTGAGCACATCCCACATCCCACACCCCACACCCCAGAACCGGTGGAGTTCACACCCCCTGTCCCAAATTCTCCTCAGCTGTGAAATGCCACGTGCACGCAGCGCAGTGCGTTTGGAAACGCCTTAACGAAGCACTCGGCGTTTATTGAACTTCACTTACTTTAACTGCAGCTGGGAAAAGGTTTCCTTTATTGTCCAGCCCCAGAGGACAGTGGTGAAACCAAAATTTCCACGAATGTAAATTCCAGCTCCAGCTAATTTTGATGACAATGACTTCTCTTCTTTATGAGGTGCATAATGAGCCGGACCACAGTGTTGCCAAAAGCCATGACAAGCTCCAAGCATGCCCCAGTGGCTCCCAGTGCTTTCTGTACCCAAGGTTTAAACAGAGACTGCCTCCAGCCAGAGCACATGAAGAACCGAGCTCGGCTATAGACAAATGACTCTTTTGTTTTACATTCTTTTTTAATTAGCCTCTTTTTAATGACCTGAGTTAATAAGTGTCAAAAGGTGCAAAACACAGCATGACTTCATTTTTAAAAGAGAGCATTTGCCTTTAATCTCATAAGTAAAGCAAGTGCCCTCTTTAAATATCAGCTTCAAATCCAGATATTATATTGTAGGGGATAACAGTTTGCTGTGTACAGTGAATTCCCTCTCCTGCTCAGGCAGCTCAGTCGCCTCAAACCCGACTTACAAACCCGCCAGGCGAAGATCATCCTCTCTGTTTTACCAGCACCTCTCTGATTTTAAGTGCTATTTCAACTCCGGCTTGCTGAAGCATTGATTAAAAAAATATTTGAAAGCTTATCTGTTTCCTAAAGTTCCCACATCAAGACTGAGACCTGAAGACAAAATTATTTTCAGAAGAGAAAAACCATCAGCTGCAACTAAAAAGGAATAAAGGACCCTGCTGAGAGCAGTAGGATTCCTTTTTTAATTTGCCATGAATTTAGAAATAAGGTTATTTTACTTTTTATGCCACTGCGTTTCCCTATGGGCGGCTCATCCCAAAGAAGTGGACAAAACCCCTCCAGGTGCCACATTCCTCCTGTTTTCCCAGAAACCTCCCTTGTGCCCTTCCTCTTAGTATTTCTGTCTCCTCCAACTTCTTACTTTAAAAGACATTTGAACACGAAGATGAATTAGCAGTTTCCCAGAAAAACTTAATAGAAGCTGGACGTTATTGATAACTTCTGTTTAATTAAATTTTGCCATCAGGATGCTGCCCACCAAGAGAATGTGCCACTCTTTGATGTCATGGCATGGGAAAACCTTTCCTTTCACCTTAAAATTAACCTTCCACAAGATCCAGGGTATCACGGCAGGGTGACTGTGGTGGTGGCACCTCCACCCAAATGCTGCCCCAGGTTTTCCTCCAACAGAAGCTGCCAATCCCTCTGCATCCTGCCAAGTTATATGTTGATTTGTTAAGACAGACTGATTTCCACCAGAGAGTACTAAGGCACAAGGAAAGCCGTTTTCAGCTCCAGCAGCCCCAAAGTGGAAACCTCCAAATCTGGGGGAGGCTCCAACATGGACTTTGAACAGGGTTTGTGGTTCAGCCTCAAAACCAGGGACAGGATTTAAATCCCCACTTCCCGGGGTGAAAACGCAGGAGACTAATTCACAGAGTCACTCAACTTCTTTATAATATTGATCTTTTCCTGCAGCTAACAAAGAGAAAATTGTCTAAATGCTACAGTACATCTACCCAGGAACACACAGATCATAAAATAACACAGGCACTTTACAACAGTCCCAGGCTCTCCACAGAGCTGCCTCAGCTTCTCCTCTCTACCAAGAAATTAGAGTTTTGGTCATTTTTACTGCGGGTGCATCACCATGTCACGGGTAGAGGTCTGCCAAACTACAAAACATCTGAAAACATGCCATGAAAAATGGAGTTTTTGTGTCTCTATTTTTAAGACAATCACTTTTTGCCCATAGAGCTGAATATTCCTGATTTTACTGGGCGGGGGTCATTAAGAGAGAAGGTATACTGCAATAATAAAATTATCAACAGAGCTTTTGACAAGCAGTCATGTGCTTGTAAATGAAATTTATTTAGGTGCCACTCAAAACATTGTAATTAAGAGGTACAGAATGTATTACCAGATGGTTCCTGTTTAGTATCTATTTCCTTTAGAGAACAAGGTGATTAGAGGGAGCACTAACTTGTAACTGAGCACCAAACACCCCACAGCCTGATCCAGCGCCTGGTGGAGTCAATTAGAAACTCCACCTGACTTTCCTGCCGGGAGAATCAGGTCCACCCACTATTTATTTCCACAAATACAATATTTTGGGGTTTTTTTTTGTCCCTGGGAAACTTCCTTGCACTTGGCAAATAGCTGACACATATACTTGTGAATGATTTTGGCTGTTCAGGACAGTGACATATTTACCAGTCTTAAATACATCTAATTAAGACCTTTAATCTGCTGCATTTAAATAATTAAAAGGTGGCACTAAGCAACATAAAGGGCCTTTGAGTTTCAAACGGGACATAGAAGTATCGATATTGCCTTGAACATCAGTTGTTCAGGGTAAAGAGACCTTTTATACACATGAAATAAACATCTTCAGCCAAAGAGAGACTTTGTTGCTCTGTTCTTTTCTACCCTTTTGCACATAATCTCCATTAATCATTATTTAGTTCTGTGATGTCACAAATATTTTGATTTTTAACTTGCAGTGCTAGGATTTCCAAAATGAAGAAAATAGTTAAATGTATACTGGGAAAACAGAAATTATTTTAAATAGAAAATATTTTCCAATGGAAAATTCTTTTCAGCAAAACAATTTATATTAATGCAGTTACCTGGAGGGGGTCACTCACCCCTTGCTACTCTGAGCAATCCCATTGAAGCCTCTTGCACTGCTCATGTTAAAAAATAAATTGAAAATTCAGTTCAAAAACAATCTCAGCCTTGCAAGGTGTTTATGGAACCCACCGGCTGCACTCTCTTCAAAAATCATAGAATCATAAAATCGCAGAGTGCTTTGGGTTGGAAGGGACCTTGAAGATCATTTAGTCCCAAACCCCCAGCCATGGGCAGGGACAACTTCTACTCGGGCAGGGTTAAAATTAAGCAATTTAAGGATTTGAAGGTTCATTCTGGATGCAGCATCTCTGAAGGTATTAATTAAACCTGGGAGGTGGTGGGTCCTGACGATCACCTTGGCACCGTGGGGAGCCAGAGCTGCCTCTTGCCAGAGAGTTCCCAGCCACCCTCCAGCCACACACTGCACACCATTTACTGCATTTCTCTGCAAATAGCATAAAAATATGTATATAAGAATTATATATCACTGTGAGCTGCAGAACAGGCACCAAAGAGCTGCTCCTGGGCCGTACCCAGGGCAGCAGCACCCCATGGCTCCCAGCTCCAAACTGACACAAGTTCTACCTTATAAATAAAACTGGGGGTCAGATTTGAAAGCCGTCTTGAATTACCTAAATTGATGTCAATATAGGAGAAAACATTCATGTCTTATTTTAAAAGAGAGCTGAAAAGAAAGATCTCAGCCTCCAGCATCAGTGTGAAAAGCGGCAACACCAAGGACTAATCTTTGCCCCTCTTGAAAACTCAGATTCAAAAATACAGCAGAGTGTGTTTTACAGTGATTTATTAGCGAGTGGGTCCTGTTCCCACTGGGTTTCCCAGTGCACAGAGTGGCCCATCAGTGAGACTGGTGTCCAATTTCTGCAGCAGGAGAGAAGCAGCAGGGCAATTCCAAAAAAAAAAAGAAAAAACAAACAACCCCAATACTCCTTAACTTTCAGTTTAGAGGAAAATCTTGTATTTGTTAGATACAAACACAAGTAATGAAAAAATAGATAATTGCCTGTGTATATATGCAGACAGAGAGGTAATCTGGGGTCTTAATTGCTTCAACCCACCAACTAGGTCATGCAAACCACGTTTCTCAATTCTATACATTCACTTAAACTTCGATAAAACCCAACAGTTTGGGGGAGAATTTGTCCTGTGCAGTGTTTTGAGTCCCAGCAAGTTTCAATTAGTTGTCCTCATTCCATCAAATTAAATTTAGTCCAGGCATATCAGTTGTGAGTTGTAAACTTTCTTCTTTTTCATCAAATGAACCACATCACGTAATAACTTCTTTTTTTCTTTCAGAGAAACAGAACTGTCCTAGGAATTTAAATTTTCCAAAGGCAGTTTTGATCTAGAGTACATTGCCTATTTATTTGTCAGAATAATGCCAGGAGTCCTGGTCCGTATCAGACTTGGAAATGGCAGAATTTTATGATACAGCAAAAGACGAGTTTGAAACCACACACAACGAACTATTTCATATATTCAGGGGTAATTTTTTAAGTTTTGCCAGTCCACTCTCATACCACCATGCATTTATAATTAACTCAAGGATTGCTTTCCTCCACGTCAAACAACACCCAGAGCGCCGAAAACAATTTTTCCTTACACTGCGCAAACCCGAATTTCACCCCGAAAACTCTCCTCTCTCTATGCCAGCCCCCTTTTTCCTTCCCTCTGCCACATTTTAATGACAATTATTTTGTAAATTGTCAATCCAGAATGGTATCAGCCAGTGCCTGCTTTTCAATCGGCACCTCCAGCTTGCATTAATTAACCAGCCCGGCTGACAATGTCTCGGCTCCGTAAACAGAGTGAGATTTCCAGAAGCCGCCGTGCAAACTCTTTTCTGGAGATCAGTTATTAAGCTGCAGGTTTCTGTTTCATTTGCCTGCCTTTCACTTTAAAGCAAGCAGCAGCCACTGAGAACACAATAATGAAAGAGGTCATGGAGCACCAGTTGTGCATGAAAGATGCGAAAATTTACTGCAAATGAGACAAGAGCAGTAAATTCATTTTTATTCAAATTACTGTCATCATACATTACCACTTCTCCTGTAAACATTGTGCTTCAGACAGTGTGACAGCATATTATTATTTGCGAGATTATACTATTATTAAGCTATTAACATGTCACCTCCTGCTTGAAACAATGACTCAGCTTGGTACTGCATAATAGGACAAGTTAGGGAGACAAGGCGAGGTGACAGAGAGGTTAGTTGTAAGAAGGGAGGCCATGCATAGAGTGACAGCTGGCACTTAAAGGCTAACATTTATTCAAAAGAGCCACATAATGAGGATGTGACTTGCTTTTATTTACATACTGGACCCAGCCGCTTCCCACAAACTAATTCTTCTCTTTTCTGTCCGCACAAGACACCCCTCGGCTCCTGGAGTGGGAATTGAGGAGCCACCTTTCAGCCAAGAGGGGAAAAGTTGGTGAGTGGAGTTTGGGCACTGCAGGTTCCTGGCACCGTGTGATGGTGACGGCCACACTCATGGGGGGACATCAGTGATGCTCACCCCTCACTGCCACCCTCTCCCTCCCTTCCAGCAGGAATGCCCTAGGTTTTCCCGCAGGTATTATCCCCAGGTCCCCAGTAGGATGCTAACAATTCAGATTTCATAGTTTCTAGGCTTCAAAGGCTTTCAGAGTGAAGTTGCAGCACAAATCTGCTGCGACACATGGACTATTCTCTGCCTCATGCTGCCCTTGCTGTCGATGCCAACCACTGCCCACAGCTTTTCCTCGATATTTCCTGGAGTTCTGGGGGGCTCAGGTATTTGTGTGACCCCCTCACAGCCCTACAAACACTCAAAGTGCTTCTTTTGCAGCCCTAAATGAAAGATCAACTACTCCACCTTATGCTCTGCTCTATTTCCCTTCCACTTGGATTCGCCCTCCTTTCCTGACCTGTTCTTGATGAAGTTGAAACCTGTTTATGTAAATATTCTTCCGCCAGCCTTTGCAGCAATCTTGGGGGAAAAAAAGTGTCATTTTGTGAAGCCAAGTAAACACCAAGCTTTGTTCTAAATTAGTTGGGGAAGTGTCTCGTGAAGTAGAACAAACAGAGAGAGACATCAGCGAGTTACTAATGATCCCTTGTCAGGCTCGCAGAGAAGCTGCACATGCACAAGGTTTTCAGGACTCCAAGGTTTGGGTTCCCGCACGTGGGACATAATGAAAGCCACGATGCAAATGACACTTCCAAGGCACAGTTCACGCCAGTGTCATTTAGTGCTGTCCCAGGCTGGAGGAAGGCAGCTTTGATGGCTTGAAAGCTCAGGCAATAGGTACTGGTTGGGATTTAAAGGGACCCCAAAGCCCACCCAGTGCCACCCCTGCCATGGGCAGGGACACCTCCCACCAGCCCAGGTTGCTCCAGCCTGCCCTTGGACACTTCCAGGGATCCAGGGGCAGCCACAGCTTCTCTGCCCAACCTGTGCCAGGGCCTGCCCACCCTAACAGGGAAGAATTTCTTCCTAATATCCTAATATTCCCCTTTCTCTACTTTGTTTTCTCTCATTTTAGTCCTTTTCTGGTTTTCATCTGTTTCTAGTTCACATAGAGTAAGACACAGAGAAGTGGCATCACATCAGGGCAGTGACCCTGTGTATCTACTCTCCCTGAAGGACATAAATCCTCCTCTTACCCACCTTGTGCCCCTTGTTCTCTGAACCCTTCTGTAGCACACCAGCACTGCTGAAGTCAATCCAAACCTCTTTGTTTGGTAAAATAGAAGCTCACACCCTGCCCCTGTTATCGCAGCACGTCTTGAGAGGTGCCCTCCCACAGCACAGAGCTGATCCCAGGTGCCCCCCATCCTGGGAAACTGCACAGATTAAATCCACAGCAATACAAGTAACCTAAAATGGAAGCGTGGACAGTCTGAACTTGGTGTGCCTCAGTATTTCTGATTTCCAGGGCGTTTCCATTAAACTGGACTGGAGGAGTCTCATTGGGTCTTCCCATCCAGGCCCTCTCCATCACAGACAACGTGTCCCCTAATCCCCCATCATCAGGCTCTGCTTTAAGAGCAGTTAGTGGTTTTTCACATCGTTACCCACATGTGGAGTCTGCTCCACAGCCTCCCTGCTTTGATATCAGACACCTTCTCCTAAATTTCTGACCTCCCTGTAGGTACAGGTAGCTGGTGCTTGGATGTTACAGAGCCAACTTCCTCCCAGAGCCCTTTTTTCCCTCTCACTTGAGCGCAATAATCATGTAATTTAGCATCAGTAGTCTCAATTTCACCTCTCACTTCTCATAAACAAGAGGTTTTCTTTGAGTAAATATGCATTTATTTGCCGGCACAGTTTTCCCTTTGGTAACGTCACCCTCATCCATCAGTTCATTTTTTCAGTCTGCCTCAACACGCCTTGTCTTCCTTTGCCATGGACTGTCCTGAACTGTCAGGATCTCCTGACCCTGATGGTGAAAACGTCCTCTCTCCCACAGATCAGCCCTCCCAGCTCCTTTGTGGACATGTCCTGGTCAGCAATTACTGCATTTTATCACACAAGCAGGACTGGTATTGACCTGCTCGTTATTTTAGGAGAATGAAGTACTCAGCAAGGTCATTCATAGAATTTAAAATAGTGCAGAGAAGTTGGAAGCAGGAGGCTTTGTGCTATTGCCTCACTGTCCTTAGTTATCACCCATTGTTTTTAATAATTTGCCCTTTATGGGTACCATCCTTGTCCATGTTATTAAAAGCAAACTCTGACCCGAGAACCATAATGAGACCCATAGGTGGAAACCATTCCCAATTTTATGAATGTGCCCAAAATAACCCTCCCTTACCCCACTGCTTACTCCAGTAGCTAAATCAGCTCGGGGGACTGACACGTGGTGTCAGTTCTTAAAATCCTGACTCCGTGAGAGATGCAGACTCCTGCTTCCCATCAGCAGGAATAAAGTTGGACAAAACTCGGGATGAGAGCGAGTTTGTGGTTTTTAATCTGCCCAGTAATCGCTGCTCTCAGGCACTTCAGCCCAGGGCTCTAACAAAAGATCAGCACAGGAACCATTAAACACTGAATTTCCCCAACGCACTCCAAATGCACATATAAACACTGAATAACCTCAGGCTTAATCAGGGTTCAAAACACAGTTAAGCACCTCTTAAAACACTTTTTTGTTTACACTGCTGCAGCTTAGACTTGCATTTCCTTGCATGGCACCAGCCACATTCGTGGGCTTAATTTTTAAGCAGGGCTGAACAAGGGTGCAAAAAATGCTCCTAAATAGAAATCAGTGATATTCTAAGAGCACACAAAAATCACAAGGGAAGATGGGAGGGGGGAAAAACCCTTGCAATTATAAAGTCAGTGTAAAAACTAAAATTGTTCTGCATTTCTCCAGGCATAGCCATGGATTACTTAGGCTGCAAGAGCAGGATGGTTGTGTGTCCTTCACACCTCCATCAACAACAATGGTTGTCCCCATACTTAATAACACCCCGCTGCAAATGTGTGTCCAAAACCAGAATCTGTTTAAATCTAACAGAAATAAGTAAAGAAAATTATTAATACAGGTGCAAGACAGTGTGCAGATATCAGCAGTGTGCTGGGCAACAAAGGAATGGTCATTTGGGCCGTGATGGCAAATATTTGATCAGATTTTTCAAAGAAATCAGTACTTGATGTGATCAAATCAAACTCATCTGTGCCCCTCCCCATCCATAGAAGTGTCTGTATACACAGAACCCACTCGCAGCTTCTGTTTGTGTATTCAAAACAACACCACTAAGGGGGGTTTAATGTTTATTTTCATACCAGCGTCCTCCAAACCCTCTGGTTTGTAAATAGTAGCTATTCTCTGGCAGGAAGGGGTTGGTGGGAACACGAGGAGTGGCTTTTCCCGCTGCATCTCCTGCAATCCCAGGGATTCTGCTCCTCAGGACCGGGAGGGCTGTTCCAGGCTGCTGAAGGGGAGTCACCAAGCCCTGCTCTGGCAGGGGGATCTCATGTGTTCGCCGCTGATTAGACTACATTATTTCTATTATCCTGTTGGGCTTCACACCAGGAATAGAGGCACTTGCCCTTATTTGAAACCAGCAGACACCAGGAGAATTTGCTGATTGCTAATGAGAAAGCGAAGGTTTTGTTGATATCATCTGGGACGTTCTTGCTGTGGTCTGCTATTAAGATCTGGAGCTCTACATAACACACCATATTAAGCAGGCAGTGACTTTATTATGGGATCAGTATAACTTTTCATGTCTGGTGTACTCCTAAAGCCTAGGCTAAAACACCTTTTTCCAGAATATGAAACCTAATATCTCGGTGCTAGCTGCATTATTTAAAAAGGGGCAATGTGGTTCATAACTTTACATTTATTGCATACTTTTAAGCCACTTGACCCATATAAATATTACTATAGAGTTGCCCTCAGTTATTAAATTCTTATTGCTTATAAAAAGGGCAGCAGGAAGTATATAATCTATAGACTAAGGTGTGTTTTTTTTAAGGGGAAGAGGGAAGAATAAAAAAAGGAGGAAGGCTGGAAACAAACGTGTTTTGATCCTGCCCACGGCCTTGAAGTTAAAACTTTTTTCCCCCTAGCTTACAGCACAAGTCTGTTAATTTAAACTTCAAGAATTAGGCACTGGCATAGCAAGTCGGTCCCTACCTTCTTGAAGTTGAAGTGGAAACCCCACCTCTCAAAAGAACCCGTTTGCAGGAACTTGGCAGTGTTTATTAGAGCCACGGCCGGGTGACAGTGGGACGGGAGCGTTTGCTGCAGCCCCCGTGTTTCACACTCAGCCTCCTTTGCACGCTCACACGCGTGTGCCAGGATGACAGCCGGGACAACACATTAACATAGGTAATTTTACTTCAGAGTTGCTTGGGGCAGAACCTCTAGACCTAGAGGTTACTGCTGTCAAAGTAGGACCTTTTTCTTCCTGTCACTTCTTTCAGAGATGAAGGGAAAGATTTCCCTTAGCCTACAGCATTTAGCGTGCAAACGCTCCACCACAACATTTTGAAACTATAGAAATCATGAAACCAGCCTGTGACCTTCCATTTCAGTGACAGTACAGGAATCCCTTGAGCAGCGGAGGCATCCTCTGATATTTGGAAAAGTGTCATGTTTTCTTTACAGAGAAAACTGTCATATTGTTGTTGGCATAAAATACAACACTTCCTGGAGTTGTGATTTCCTTGTTTGCTACAAAATGTCACCTGGGCAACTGACATGTTTTTGTTTTGCTTAGAGCAACTTCCCACTTATGATATTCAAATCGAGTTGATATTGATACCTTAAGCTGTGCTGAAAGGAGCAGCAATTACAGACGTCTGAAATTCCTCCAGAAAAAGGCAGTTTAGCTAAAAGACGGGGACCCTCCCGACAATGGCAACCGGGCTGCAAGTTAAACACAGCCCTTATATAATTTGCAGCCTATTGATGTGCCAGGCAGTAATTCTCCAGCAGGAAAAAGTCTCGGGAAGAAGCAGGCACAGATAAATGAGATGCTTCCCCAAAATAAGCAAGTGCTCTCTTGAAAAAAAAAAAAAGAAAACAGAAAAATAAAAGACAAGGGAAAAAAAAAGGCAAAACAAAATGCTCAGCCTGAAGCAGTAAGTAGAGCTGACTAGAAAAGTACGGGGTTTTTAAATCATCCCTGTGCTCACATCTTACAGCACAAAAGGATTTTAATCTCGGCTAACACAGCCTCAGCCCAGCATTGCTTTTTTGGGGCAAACTTTAACCTTTGGGTCAGTAGGACTGCTCCGCTCTAAATACCAGAGTTGTTTTTCGACATGAAAGACATTGAGAGCAGTTATATTTCTATTTTTGAATCTATAAATTTTTATTTCTAATTTTGAATAGCTCAAGAAGCAACTTTGCCTGAAATCCAGAGGTGTCACTTCTTTATGCAGGGAAGAAAATCATATTTACATTTAAAAAATCTCCAAATGGTTTCTAACCAAGCAAAATTTAACTTTTTAATTACACAACGCTGCCGTAGTTAGGAAAGTTAAATCAGCAGCTGAAATCATGCAATCTGAAACAGAGACGATCTCCAAAATGTATTTCACAAAAGGAGCAGAATGGGTGCTGGAATATTTGAGAACATTTAAAATGTTCTCTGAGGTTCCTTTGCTAAAGATGGGAAATCAAGCAAAAAGTGTTCACCTCTGATCCGGGCAGAGGAAAGAGAGCTGGGTTTATTGCTTTCCAGTAAGTAGCTAATGATGCCAGTTTTGACGTGTGGGTGTGAAATATAAACAAACTTAAGTACACACATGGATATCTGTGTGTCTAGATATGTTTATCTCCAAGTATTACAGAGATTTTCTCTGTATGAGCTCTGAGTGAAGCTCCACGGATGCAGAAACAGAATAATTACTTCTCAACAGAAACAAAATAAAAAACCTTTTTAAGGCAAAAAGAGCCTATGGTGTTTGAAGCTGTAACAGCATTAAAAAAAATTAAAAAAAAAAAAGCCTCCTAAAATGTTATCTATTTAGCTTCATTTAGGAACTCTGCCTTTTAAATGAACAAGCACATTTTTCACAGATTCGCACGTTTTGTAAAATATGTCAAACAACCTAAAGAGAAGGTCTCCTAATTACTCATCAAACAGCCTGCAGTCAGCAGGGAATGCAGCCGCAGTGATATGTTGCACTCACGTTAGGGCAGCCCCGAAATATTTCCTCTTGGAGAACAACAGCAGCAGTGGCACCGGCGGGGCCCGATCCTGCCAGGGCTGTGCCAGTGCCAGTGCCAGTG
>VWZF01003634.1:196147-206376 GCA_013396755.1 Sclerurus mexicanus | reverse complement strand
ATACAGTAAGTCCACTCCCACAGTCTGTGAATATTTCTGCTATTTAAAAGAAAAAATCCAAAATACCTAGGTTATAAAATGCTCCATTTTCATTTGGTCAAAAAAAAAAATCATGTTTTATTTCAGTATAAAATAATAATAATGGAATATTCTGTTGGATAAATGGAATAAAACATTTCTGCTTGCAGTCTTACCAGTCGCAAACTTTCCATAATTGTCACATTCTGTGTGTCTAAGTGTCATTAAAAAGCACTGTATTCTGCCTACTTATAGGTTTTCATGGTTGTGCTGATCATAATAAGATCATTATCAGGGACTGCAAATAACATAATTTTCTCTAGCACAACAGTTTGATAGACACGATCTACCTTCTTGTATATAGAATCAAAATCAGTAGATAAAAGATCTAAAGCTTAGGTTTATTGACAGAAAGGGATAACTGAACATATGAAAAGCATCACACACATAAACAATAATGTCATCTCTACATTTATCCAAAGCAATATATGGTGTTGAAATGAATTGACAGTAATATTTAACTATAATGAATATTCCTTTAAAATTATGCCTAGAATTTAAGTTTTCTGAAGTTTAAAAAATGAGGGTTTGCTTTAATAATATTTCTTGCTCTCTAATAAATTAAATTGTGATGGTTGTCCATTATCTTTTATCTTGGGTATAGTACCAGATTTAAAGTGTTATCCTGTGGCTTCTTAGGAGAGTTTACTATTATACATAATTCTTTTATTAAATCACTAAGATACAGGCACACTACCTGTGATGCCCAGCAGCCACTTTAAAAAATCAATCCCTAAAGCAGGTTTAATTTAGTTTAATTCACAGAAGATCAGAAATGTACAAATTTTATCATAACTGTAAAAATTCTCTGGTCAATACAGCACGAAAAAAAATTATTGTTCAGAACTGTTTAGAAGTACCAAACTATTCCATAATAAATACAACTTCTTGCCTGCTTGCTTAAGGCAACAAAGTCATATGGTTGTTACCCCAAATGTTACATTAGTTGATCATTTTTTCTACTGCCAGTAGCCAGGTGTCTGTAGTCTGATTCTTCCTCCATTTGTAGTCACTTTTTGGCCATCCATGTCTGTGTGACCTTGCACAAGGGAGAATTGAAAGGTTTTCAATACCTCACTCAGCTTTTACCTACAAGAAACATTCAGATCTGGTTTTCTCCTTGAGATCTATCTACAGTCTGCTGTGTATAATTAAATTGTAGAGCCCATTGATGCACGGAGCTGTCTAAACATAAAAAATATTAATAAATTTAAAAAAAAGACTAATTAACAGAGAATTTAGCTTTCAGTCAATGTTGTCAAACACAGTGAAAAAGGTGCCTTCCGTAGTCTCTGGGTCAGATTCACTTGAAACATAATGAGAATTGGAAGATATACATAGAAAAAGATTGTTTCTTTCTATTTATACCATACTCTCATTTTAAATTGTGAGTTAATAGATGCATTCGTGAAGCACACCTTCCTCACAGGCTAGACACAGTTTTAGTCGTGTGCTGACCTCCAATGGGAAGGCAATCTGACTGCATCCAGATCTCCATATCTAAGTGCAGCAAAAACATGGCTACATCCCCCTTGACTTTTGTGTTCTTTGAACCCCTTGCCTAGAAACACTTACTTGCTTGCAATACTGTGTGCCTTCAAAATTTTTTGCTGTTTTTCTCATTTTTATTTTTCCCTCTCACTATGCCAGTCCTTGTCCACCATACTGGGCCTTGTAGTCCTTTTTTGCTCATTTCTGATAAATTAAGCTTTCTGTGTATAACCATGCAGATTTCAAACTTACCTTTTATACATAGCTGCTCCATTTTCTCCTCAGTAAATCATCTTAAACCCATTTAAACCATGTTACTGGATAGCAACAAAAAAGCCCCAACCTTCAAGACTATTAAGGGTTAAAAAGTAAACCAAGAGACATTAAAATTATTTGTAAAGGTTGAAAAAGAATTAGACATATATATTCTTTCTTTAAGAAAGAGGAGGAAATTATACCAATGAAAGAATAGATAATAGGATTAGTTACAGCATATAGCCCCAGTTCAGCATCAGAATCTATTGGTGATGATTGCTGGAGACATGCAGACATGTAAAGGTCAAAAAAATTTATGGAAATTCATCTCAGTGGATGTTATAAACTTAAATTGTAAGAGTTAAAGACAGCAGGTGCCAGTAATAAAAATAGAAAGTCAGCATCTGTAAAAAAAAATAATAGAAGCTTAAACTAGGCAAAAGAGAGAAAAAAAGATGTTAAATATTGGCTAATAATATTAGCACAGCAAATGCTTCCATGCTCTAATGCAAAAGGTCAGGCCTGGAGAGGGAATGACAGTCCTCTTAAAGGGGAAAAGTTGGTAACTCAAAGGCTGACAGAAACCCATCACAAAAGAACATTTGATCTGAGGAAAAGAATCTAGGAACATTCAAAGTACCCCCAGTCACTGAAACTGTGATCAGCTGTAGTATCTTTTTATCAAACCGACAGTAATTTTAATAGTTACTTTAATTTTAATAAGGGTCAATACATGGCTATGAGTGACAAGTTATCTTGGAAACAAGGCTGTATTTACCAATTAAACTTTTGTCTCTGCCAAATAAAGGGACAGACTTTTACCTAACTTCAATAAAAAACCATGAGCTGTCAGAATTAAACATGGCTATTTTATCTAAAGCACCTTAATTGGCTCATTGTATTTGCTATGCCAGAAGTTTTCTTGTTATTCTAATGTTAGCTTTTGAAATTATCATTATTTATATAAAATCTCAGTATTTTGTTGAATTCTCCAACACATACTTGTGTCTTACATTCTGCAAAGTATCAGACCTAAATTCTGGTGCATGCTGTTGCAGACTGGAGAGGTTGGGACGATTCAAGACACAATAAAGTAGATATCAACTGCATTTTTCACTTTCTTATTTATTTAATTAGTGATTGTCTTGCATTATTTCCTTGGAGATTAAATTCAATTCAATTTATCTTAAATCATCACCACACTTCCATTTTTTCGTGTGCTTGAGGTTTCTGGACTGGTAACACAAAGCTTTCCTAATAAGGACCACAGATCTGCAGACTTTAGTGGCTATATAAGGAAGACTGGGCTGTAACAGGGATGATGTCAGAGAACTTCGGAGCTATAAATATCTTAGTTGGGTGGTTTGACAAGAATCCTCACCAACCATACCATTAAGAAACATTGCATTGTAATTTTTAGTTTCCCCTGAGATGGAGTGCCATTTAGAGGATAGGGGTGTAAATCGTCTTCAGACATCTTGTTTTGGGCTGGAAACAAACATCTGTGGATTTATGGAGGAAATACTGAACTGATTATGAATTCTGTATGCTGCTCTCCATAACAGCATTTGCATGAAGACCAAAGAAGGACTTTTTTCTGTATATATTATTTTTCAGTCTCTATGGTTGTCACTTCCCTGAACCAAAGACTCACGCTTTGCACCACAATTGCAAAAGGTCCTGATGAAAAAATATTTCCCAGCACCACCCCATATACAGGGGTAAATCAGACCCTAGCACTGTAATTTCTGCTGTTCTGCACAATGGGCTAAACACAAATCTGGGGTTGTAGTGGACACTGTGCACTGTACCCTAAGCACAGAGTGCAGGCAAAGGCCTTTGCCACCAAGGGGTAAGTCAGAGTGATCCTGAAGCCTCTCTGAAGTGTGCTGTGACTGTGTTTGTAGAGTTAAATCCTTGAAGAGACTGCTATTTGAGTCATCCCAGAACACAACTCTGGGAGCTACCGACTGTAATATTTCAGTTTTATACAAATATCCAATTTATCCCCATCATCGGGGCCCATTTATCTCTAGAAAGCAAACAACCCAGAAAATACATGTTTGTTTATTTTAAACATTGCCCTCTAGTAAGTAACACTAACTGTAATTACAAGATAGTTTACAGTCCTAGAGAATATTGGAATTCATACCGTTAGACAGAGGGTCATTCTTTTCTAACTGCATGATAGTATACTTCCTTGATTTTAGAGTTAGTTTATTGATCTGTATTGTGCAAATGTTGTACATTTAAAAAAATACACTGCGTATATTAAGGAAAAAAAAAAAAGGTTATGTTACTGTTTTCAGCTGGGAATTCAGTGATTATGTGGCTAATCAGTGGTTTCACTTATTTTTTGTGTTAATTTGCATATTTCTTTGAATTTTTTCATCCGTTAAAACCTGATGGAGAAAAAGCATAGGTCTTTTTTTTTTTCACAATGTCTAGGGATGTAGCAAAACACAGCGCATTTGAAGGAGCATAAATCAACCACTCTCTCCATCTACATTCTGCTTTACCCATTTTTCAAAATGAGAGGTACTTTAATAAATAGCAGCTCTTGTCACTATACAGACACAGTGATGTTGAAAAATCACCCTTAGTCTGGGAAGCAGATTTGCAGTTTTTTTAGGAAAATCAAACTGCAGTTAACTGTATCACTGCTGTCTATTTACATTTAAAGTATGTTTTTCAGAAAGGTTTTGTAAATAAGTCTATAAAAACTATCAGGACAACATGATTTTAGTTCTTTTTCCTTTTATCTTTCCTTCTAGTAAAGGTTTTAATACATATTTAGTTGTTTCCCAAATACATCCACTGTGAACTCAAAATTTATTAATGAAATATTTGTTGTGCTTTGTTAATTGGTTAGATGCTAATAAAATCACACATTATTGCTCCTGTGTTTTGTCTGCACTCAAAGAACCTCTGTTTAAAAGTATAACAAGAACACTTGATGGTTCAAACATTTTGGTGGCACTCGTGTTCACAAGGTCATTCTTAGTAGCTTTCAGCTCCACTGAAAATCAGCACTAGACACTTAATTTCTGTTAGTAGATAAGCACAGAACCGCCTAAATTTTGAAAACTTCAGCTGCTGCTGAAAAGACTATGTTGTACTTAAGTTTTTATATATTACGTGTTTATTCTACTGGATATTCTACTGTCTATCCTGAAGGGTTTTATCTGTGTAGTACGTTTTGATGCATCTTACATCTACATAAAATTAAGGCAATATTCAATATTGTTATCAATACAACATCTGAAATGCTCAATGGTTTATCTGAAAATATTTCTGTTTTCAAACCAGGGGAATATGTCAATGCAGAAGCTTTATCCATTGGGCTTTAGGGCAGCATTCTGTACCTGCTTTATTTCTTTGAAGGACTGAAAGGAAGGACTGATCTGATTTATGTTTAAACCCAGAAGGAAGTTTGCAGCTGCAGATTGAGACACCTGCCATCCTCAGCCCTTCCTACTCATTAGCTTAATGTTTCCTTTCCTGCTTAACACAGATGCTCATGTGAAACACACTGTGAGTGTCCAGCTTTCTAGTGAATTTTCAATCACCTCAAACAGACAAGAGAACCTCTAAGTCCACTTGTGAGGAAAGCTGTTCATTTATGGAAATCTGGCAAATGTGCTAACCTAGTGTGATTGCAAGGAGAATGGAGAGCCAGCACTTTACTGCACATAGTCTAAATATGAATGATGAATTAATAATGTTATTATTAACATAACACCTAAAGTTCAGACATCAAACTGGAAGTCTTATAGAAATAAAGGTTTTAGAAAGACCAACTTTTTTTTTTTTTTTCAATCTATTACTAAATTTGGGAAAAAGAATAAGTTTGCTTTTGTCCTGTATGTATAAAATTTTCTGTTTCTTCTAAGTGAGTCAGTTTGTCTAGGAAGAAGATATTATATGATATTGCGTTTGTGTGACCAGGGTTTGGTAGCAGGGAGGGGGACTACAGGAGTGGCTTCTGTGAAAAGCTGCCAGAAGCTTCCCCCATGATCCGACAGAGCCAATGCCAGCCAGCTCCAGGGCAGACCTGCTGCTGGCCAAGGCTGAGCCCAGCAGGAATGACAGTATATTTGAGAAGGAAAAAAAGTTATTGTGTAGATATAATTTATGCTCAGAGAAGAGAGGAGTGAGAACATGTGAGAGGGACAACTCTGCAGGCACCAAGGTCAGTGCAGAAAGAGGGGAAGGAGATTCTCCAGGTGCCAGAGCTGGGATTCCCCTGCAGCCTGTGGTGCAGCCCACGGCAGGGCAGCTGCAGCAGAGATCCACCTGCAGCACATGGAGCACCCCATGCCAGAGCAGGTGGATGCCCAAGGAAAGCTGTGACCTCATGGGAAACCCAGGCTGGAGCAGGTCCTGGCAGGGACCTGCAGACCTGTGGAGAGAGAAGCCCATGCTGGAGAAGGTTTCTGGGTAGCACTTGTGACCCTTGTAGAGCACTTGTGCTGGAATAACCCATGCCTGAAGGACTGCACCTTGTGGATAAGGATCCTCCTGTGGATAAAGGACCTACGCAGGAGCAGTTCATGAGGAACTGTAGCCCATGGAAAGGACTCACACTGGAAAATTTCATGGAGGACTGTTTCCCATGGGAGGGACCCCACGCTGCAGCAGGGGAAGGACTCATCTCCCGGAGCAGAAGGAGAAACAACCTCTGATGAACTGACCATAATCCTCATTCCCATCTCCTCATGCTTCTTGGGGAGAAGGAAGCAGAGCCTGGGAAGGAGGGAGGGTCAAGGGATGGTGTTTTAAAAAACTGTCTTCCTTCTCCTTAGCTCTGATTTTTTGATTAGAAATTAATTCAATTAATAGCTCCTAGATGACTGTTTTGCCCATGATGGGAATCGTTAATGGCCTCTCCCTCTCCTCATCTCAACTCATGTGTATTTCATTGTAATTTTTTTTCCCCTGTCCAGTTGTGGAGGGGAGTATAGGCTCGTGTGTCCTTGTCAACACAGCTGTAACAACACGTGTGACTTTAACATTTCTTATGCTTTACTGCCACTACATGTAAAGTGTTCAAGGGTACTTGGAAATGAGCTAGGAAGGGTCATTAAAACCAAGTCAAGTTGACATTAATATTTTCGATGTATATTCATGGATATTTTTTGTGGTTTTGCTTAGCTGTATTTCAAACAGATTAAATTGTAGTTGTGTGTCTGCCACCATCCACCACAATGGATACAAAGAAATGGAGCTGGCTTATCAGGAGAGCTTAATCTAACATGGTAAACAGCTCTGCATCTTATTCTGGCTCATATAAATGTGGTTATTCACCCCTCAGATATAAGAACTACCTCTTTGCCCTTGCTGACAGGGGTTTAATTGTTTAGACTGAGGAAACACCTTTTTTTTTTTTCATGAGTTTTCTATGTATGAGTTTTCTGTGCACAGATTTTAATATAACAACATTCTAAAGTGCAAAGATTTTTTTGTGAGAGAAACAGGATGCTATTACTATAGATTATAAAAAAGTGTTAGAAAACTATGCTCAGCAATACTGAGGATGTCATGTATTTTTATAATTGAGATCAATCAGATGGTGGATTTTATGTGTATATTCTGCTCAAAATGTCTTGTCTTCTTTCCTGTTTAACTTGAAATGAACTGACTGGAAAATAGAAGACTTTATTATTTACAGTATTCAACTCATCAAAAGAATGTATTATATATAAATATATGCAAATATTTACATTTATGAATTCAAGTTTCACTTGGATTTCTTCTACAAGTCATATAAAGCCATATGTCCTTACAGCCCATTTCATTAAAATGTAAGCATATTATTCTTTGCCACAAATATGTATTCATAGTTACAAAAAGCATCATAGATCCAAAAGATTAATTTTTTATTTGATTTTTCTTCAAAGATCTTTTTATTTTTATAACTTCTATTATTTCTTGTAGCAAGAACATTGAGGCTTGAAACTTTGTGGTGGGTTGACCTTGACTGGGGTGCATTGGCTATAGTGCACCAGTGACAAACGGTCTGCACACCTCAGGAGCAGGAACACAGTGGGAGCTTGGTGTACCTCTCTAAGGAAAGTATGAAACAAATGATGCAGTGGCACAAAGGTACTGTGGTGTTGCTCTCATGAAATCAATACACATATGAATCAAAGGATGGAGTGAAACAGAGCTGTCGTGGTTATGCTTCATCAAAAGCGATCCAGCTAATGGGAACTAAGCCAAAGGAACGATACAGATGGTAATCAAAAGCTGAACTTTGCTTCATTAACTCAAAAATACATGTTACTCTTCATGCCCCTGTGTATGCTAATGCCTAAAGTCACTCAAACACCACCCAAATGTGAAAGTACATCAACTGTAACTTTACTTTTTCCCTTCTCTCAAAGGAAATAACATAGTTTAAATGGGCAGAGAGGTCAGAGAAGACTCCATTGTAAATTCTGGGATCAGGCTGAACCTGCCTCTCCCCTATAGGGATGCCTGTTGGGTAAGAACTGTGCTCTGTGTGCCCTGACTGTCTTGGGCCCACTTTCACCAATAATTAGATGTCTTTATATCACTGCCAATTAATTTTTGCAGTCAGTATACTATCAACTATCAGGCAATTTCTAAACCTTAACCTGTCACAGTCTTTCTATTGTTGCTGTATTTGTTAATAAAGTGTGTTACTCCATGAGGTGTTCATCCTGAGTCCTTCAAGGGTCCTGGCAGCAGCTGGCAGCATGTAACATAGTTGACAAAATGGGTAATATGCCAAGAGTGGGAGTGCTGTCATTGTGTGACCCTGAACAGGTTGCTCAAACCACCGTCTGACACCACAGGCTGTTCAGTGGGGTTGCTGTGATCGGGCAGTGACAGGCTGGTCAGGCAGAAGGGACTCATATTCCCTGGGGGTGCTGATAAATACAAATATAGGGTCAAATATAAATGCTTCAAGGAACATCTCCCCCTTTCATGTGACAGTTGAAGTTTTCCAGTATCATCTTTATTAATCCTGGTATTTTTCCTATTATTTTTTGTTTTGACAAAATTAGATTCTCCAATTTAAAAAAAAAGAAGTTTTAAAAAACATTCTCATTCTGCTCTAATAAATTTAAACATATCATTGACCACTGTACTACTTTTTGTGTTTGCTAGTAAATCAGAGGCACTAAAATTTTGAATCTCCAGAGTTTCTACCCCTAGAATGGTCACTAGAGTTTCTTGATGGTATCAGTGTTATCTGTCATTCCAACATCTCAAAATGGTTTAAGGTTACAAATTCTGTAGAGTCCACTACATCACAAACAATAATCCAGATAATTTGGGAGTCTTTTTTACTCTACTAAGAACAAAAGTCTCAACATGTGTAATATCCAAAACAAACATCAAGAAGAAGATATAGTGAATGATGACCTAATTCAAATTAAGAAACTGGGTTAAACTTCCAAGAACTACGTAAGAAATGAGTTTGCAATGCTTACATGTGAGATTGGTTGGCTTTAAAGTTACAGAGTCAAATTTAGCAATGCTGAGTTGTAAAGAGATAAGAAAATATTCTGCTAAAAGTATTGCCTTTGCTATCTTCAAAACATCAAGTTAAAGAAAGGAGGTCCTGTCTAACTTCTTATCTAACTCAAGATGACAGGTACAAGAGACACAGAGATACTCAATTTGAAGTGAAATGTAGTTGCTGCAGCAACTGATCTTTTCTTGGTTTCTTTGGGATTTTTTATTGAAACAGTAGCAGTTGAATATATTTAGCATGCCACAGAAGAAATAAGTACCGAAGAAAATACGAATTTTGTTATGAAGAATGATTTTAACATAGTAAGGAATACCTCCTGTCAATGATTCCTTAAGCTACTATAATAGTTTTTAGCATTTCTTAAAAATTCCCATATTTACTTTAGGACAAAAACATACACTAATGAACACTGAAATACAATTATTTTTGCAGTTTGAAAAATACTTGCAAGGTTCTGCTGAGGAGATTCTTTGAATTTTATAAGCACTTTTTTTTTTTTCCCCAAGAGGTAAAAACGAACCGTAAATGTACTTTGAGAGGGAGGGCATAAATGTAGATGGATAATGTTGGGATGGCAAAAGGCAGTTTGCACTCTTGCTTGTATATGGCTTCATAAAACCTCAGAAGTACTAAGTCACCCAAATTTGTCAAATTGGTGTGTGGGCTAAATTGATGTGGCACTACCTAAGTTTGAAAATTTAGGTAGCTGTTAAGAACATGCATTGCAGAGAATAGATTCTGTGCAAAATAGTAACCTTAGTTTTCAAGTTGTCACAGAGTGTTGCTCTGTTAGTTTTATTTTGACTAATTAGCCTCTTTGCAAGTTAGCACATGTACAGTATTTCTTCTTACAAATTTACACAGCAGAAGAAACCACTCAGTCTTTTCCATGCATTTT
>VWZF01003634.1:140453-196096 GCA_013396755.1 Sclerurus mexicanus | reverse complement strand
TGGTTTTCCATTACACCCCCCCCCCCCCCCCCCGCTTTTTATACTCCTTATGAAGAATATAGCAGTTGACACTAAATAAGCAATATTTTGACTTTCCAGGTTATTTCTTTCACTAGCAATGTAACACACCACAGTGTAAAGCCACAGTATATTTTCTGTAAACATCCCTCCATTTCAAAAGTACAGCTTGGTTTGACTGTATTCATAACCCTGTTGTGTTCACTAGCTATGAAATGCTGAAATGCCAGATAGCTAGCTGCATAAATACCCCTAAAAATAAATTGTTGAGCTTGGCTGCTTGAAGATACCCCTACAATGAATTTTATATTATACGCTTGATTTTAAAATTGACAGGTTTGCTCCTTGAGCTGTGCTAATGCATTGTGCTTGTAGCATCCTGTCCAAGATCTGACAAAGTAACATGACATGTTGATCTCATGTGTTCCAGATGAATTATTAATTTATGCTAATAAGCTGTAGCCCATAGATTTTTTTTGTCTGAAGAAATGTGTGCAAAACTTATGGGAGCAACCAACCTGAATGTTCTTCCATCCCTATCTGAGCAGCCTGCAAACCAAGATGAAAAACCCATTGACTGGTACTTCTGCTGCCAGTTAGACAATTGGAGCATTTATAGTCTCATCTCCTGATTTAGACAGGTCTGCTGGGTGGCTGGTCTGAGGTGAAAAAAAAAAACCTACCACAAAAACCTGATAGTTGGATTCTCCTCTCAGTTCAGTTGGAATCTAATCCCATTAATGACCTGCATAGTATAATTCTTGATTTCCTTAGGAAAAAGATAGAAATATTTCAGTGCTTCCCATTTGATTCCAAAAATGCCTTGTTGGCAAGGACCCTGGAATTGGAGGGATCTTCTCCAGACACCTGATCCAAGACTGTTTGGGCATTCTTAAGTTTAGGCTGAATAAACTTTCATTAGGAGGAAACCAACCTTGCAATTTCACTGCACGGTAACATGGGATTTTTCAAAGGGTACAAACTGATTTGAAAGCCTGAATATCACTAATTTTTAGCACCTCCAGTGTGGAATGAACTTGTAGGTAATGATGTGATGCTGATAGACACCTTCTCAGCATTCATCCGATGCCACAAGAAAATGGCATATACTTAGCAAAGCGCATAGATAGCAAAGGTCAAAATAAATCATGATGTGATCTCTCTGCTTTGTGAATTGAAAATAATTGAAAAATAATAACCTCTATTTTTCAGCATTTCTGCTTCTCAGAAAAACACCAAAACTACTGCAAAGACTCCTAAACATGATCTAAGAAAGGAATACTCTTTCTATTTGCAGATCTGTGATAATATTCCCCTCTTCTGCAATTAAAAATCATATGTAGCGTTTTGTAAGTTAATTCCTCCAGTTCTGTGTCATTACACATCTACTGTCAGGATGATCTAGTGTTCATTAGCATATATGAAGAGTTTTAGATGTCCAAGTAAAGATTATGTAGGTGCGTTGAGGAGTTTGTCAAAAAGCTTAGGCATCAAAACCCTCTCAAAACATGGAGAATGAGGTACTTAATTGGTGCAAGGCCCTTCAAAATTTCACAGAGCAGCTGTTCCATCTTTGAAATTCTGACCCTTTCAGCTTATTGGAAGAAAGATGCAGGGCTTGATTCAGTTATTCATTCTTGATCTGAAAAATATAGTGTTGTGGGACAGGCAATCCCACTGAGGAAAGACATTACAATTGCAATGCTATGTGGATAATAAATCTCTCTTTATACCTCCATAAACCCTTGTGAAATATTCTTTTGCATATTCTGTGTTCCACTGTCTACAACAAATCAACAGGGAGAGAAAATAATAACTCTTCATAAGCCATTCTTACTACATACTGGAGATTAGTTTTAATAACATAAAATAGCACTGAAAATGTGTTGGAACAGATTTTAATACACCACAGGTAGATATTCAGCTTTTTAATTCCCTGAACTGCAACCAAAAGAGGGCTGTGCTGCTGAGTAAAAAAAATTGTATGGCATATTTTCCAACAGAACCTGATCTATCACCCTCATGCATATCAAGAGATACTTTTTCTAGAATCCTTTATTTAGACCCCACTGCCAAGAAAAGTTTTATACTGAGAACTGGGGGAAACAAATTAATTCACAGTTACATACTGTTAAGTCAGCTTTCCTTCAGAGTTAGAAACACTTACTTGTGTCCAAAATGCTCAAATTAAAAGATGATTCACCAGCAGCTGAAACTATCCACAAACATGAACTTCCTATGAGTAATTATTTATACTGCTAGCTTGTTTCTGCCTTTTTGATTAATAAGAGATGAAGAAAGGCGTGGTAGTCTTTAATGAAACGTGTGTTACAAATAGTCTGGTTATTGTCAGTAATTTGCTACACTGACAGGGTGGACCACATTATTACAAGTTATGTCTCTGAGAATACCAGTGTATCAAATAAAACAAATAATCACACTTAGGAGGGCAAATTGTTTGCAGAATAAGGGTAAACTATAGCTGAAGCTGAAATGAGTAGCCTGCAAAAAACACACGTAGGGGTAACAAGTGCTCCATGCTTAATCCATGCAGAGCTGGGCAGGCGTGCCTTGGCAGAGACAGGCATATCAGGGGTCTGGTGCGGTGCAGCAGGGGTGGTAATCTGTTAGAATCCCAGAGAGAAATGCTCCCAGACTCTGTAACATATAGTTAAAAATGCTAGGTACCCTGGGTGGTTGTAGCCTTACACGTGTCTCTGACCCATGATGGGCAGAATCCGCCCACCAAAGAGATTCTCTCATTGTATTTGTTTGAGCTATTATAGGTTTGTCTTGGAAGAAAACAACTCTGCTAATAATTTCTACTGTCAAACAGAAAGATTGTTCATGTTGGAACTTCTTTCTGCACTGTTCGATGGAGGGAAGGAAGTACAGGCGGTGTAATCTCTGGTACTTGTCATAACTCACCCACAAGGCTCCTCTCCTACTGTGACCTAGTTGGGTTTGTTCTGGGACCAGGGGATTTGTGCAGCACAGCATGAACCTGCAGGTCATCGTGTACAAGCAGCTTGGTGCAGTACAGCACAGGCCTGGCAGCACTCAGACGAAACACAATGTTCATTTAGCAGCTGTGTTACTGAGATGTGTGTCTGAGGTGTAGCAACAATATCAAATTGACATGAAACATAAGAGCCAGGGTACACAAATCACATGCACACACACACACACACATATGCAGATTGGGTAAGGTTGGAAAGGACCACGGTGGGTCAGCTGGCCAGACCTCCCTGCCCGAGCAGAGTCACTCCAGAGCACATGGCACAGGATTGTGTCCAGGCACTTCTTGAATATCACCACTGAGGAAAACTCCACAACCTCTCTGGGCAACCTGTTCCAGTGCACAGTCACCTGCACAGTAAGGTTCTTCCTCATATGTTTCAGTCCATCTAGAAAGGTTATGTCAGATACTGGAGACTAGATCTTCTGTGGCTTTTAGGTAGTTCCAAATAGGCTGTTGTGGCTTCTGGCATTGTTGGCGCATCATCTACATCTGAAACAACACTCATTATAACAGTTTCTCCCTAACAGTCTTGGATGGGTCCAGCTGTCATAGACCACAACTTACAGCTGTGGTAATCTCCAGCACATGTGAGTTACCTCTGGCCAGATGATGTAAATCTTCATGGTGTGGATCACTACACTTGAAAAACATCTCTAGTGAATCTCCAGTTTCTACCACTGCATCTATGGGAGTTCTTTCTGCAGAGAATCCAGGAGAGGTAAATGAATTACTCCTCTGTTTCCAGGAGATCTCAAAATCATGCATCATTAAAATCCACTTATATATCCATATATATCTATATATGAGATAGATATACCCTTTCAAATCATACAGATGACAAGCATGAGACAAAAACCGTCAAAACTGGGAACTATCCACAAGCACCCATATAGACAAGTTTAAGCTTAAGAGGAGTTACATATTAAATCTGGGCTAATGATTCATAAACAATAAATAATCTAATCAATATAGGCTATATTTTGCAAATCATCCATGAAACATTTTCTGATTATATCAAATGTAATTTATTGCTTGATTTGGTTAATTTATTTTCAGAATAATTTATGAAATAGTTAATGGTTGATGGATAATAGAACTAATTCATTGAAAGTATTTAATATTCAAAATTCAAGTGCCTTTCGTTACTTTTAATTGGAAACAAGACTGAAGCTGTTTCAGTTCTTTATCTCAATAGGTAATGCCTAGAATCCATTATTCATGTAAATATTTGCACTCTTAAATTGCTTCCTCCTTGTAATTTTGAATATTTTCCTAAAATGTACTCTTTCATAAAACACATTGGATCTTCAAAACTCAATATACATATTATTAAAAAAAAATGTATTAACATGGTGCCAACTACAATGGAAGGTCAATTTTTTGGGAGAGTTCAGACAATGTTCTCAGTGATGATTATGTTATTAGTGGTATTCTAATAGTATCAGTGGTTCATCTGCAAAAATCCTTAATATACCTAAAGGAGTAAGTGCACAATAGGTTTAAAAAACCCAATAAATGCCACCACCTACTGCCTTAAAACCATGCTAAGTCAAGCACAGGATACAGGGATACAGTTTTTTTCCTTTAAAAACAAACAAACAAACACCCCCCTCAATGTATTTTATTGATGTCCTTCTGTGATTAAAAAGAGAACTGAATAATGCAGAACACCAATGTTTTGGCACTGAACAACTTTTGAAATGACTTCTCAGAGGCAACTAAGCTACCATTTACCTGGAATATTACTTCTCAGGCTTAACCACAGTTGTGCATAATCCCACAGCAATGTCCTTAACCTTTTGTGTAATTGCCTGCTGCACTGTCATAACATGTCAGACAAATTCTTGAACAGTTCAGAATTTAATGGAATTCAAATGGCATTCTTGTTATTTTAGTTTTTCAGAATATTTTACAACAAGGTGACTGACTTTGCACACTATCCTAAGTCTACTTTTCAACATTTATTTTTCAAAATTAAAACCATCCGGCCCTCACCTGACAGCCACATTAGAACCTCATCTGCACATGTCACAATACTGTCACCATCCTAGATATTTACTGAACAATTTTCATCTTCATTTCTGATCATTTAGATCCGTGACTTCGTTAAAGATAGTTTGATATTTTTAACTTAGCTCTTGGTGGTAGAAGGGAGAAGCTCCAGTGTGCAACCTTCATGCTTCATAATAATTCCTTCACAAGAGGGAAATGGTATATCTGGCTTGCTCTGGACAAATTATTTTTAATTTAAAAAAAAAAAATCTATCTTGATACAATCAGAGTTTCAGGTTTCCCCAGACAAATAACAATTACACTTGCATAGATAAGTAGTTCTACAGTTCACAGGCCATAAATTTGATACATCTGCCATTTTTAAAAGGTTTATGTACCTCGACTGTACACTGCATGCAAGCATATTTCTGTCTGGAAAATCATGAATAAACATACAGCAATGCCATTCATAAAAAAATCATCAGTTTCACCTGGAGCTTTTTTCTTGTGTCTTTGTATAGGAGGAAATTTCAGCACTTAGATCTGCTGATACAACAACAAGCATAGCAAACCATAAATGTAAAGTTATCTTATATTTTCTTTAATTGGTGGGTCAGTTGTAGGGTATATGAGAAAGTATATCTTCAGAGTTTTATGGTACCATAATGAATTGTTATCACACTTTTGTAATCTAGAACAGAAATACCACTACTGACAGAAATTCCTACTTAAGTATATTCCTCTGCAGACAATTGATACAAGTGAATATAAAGTATTACATAAACAGTCTCCTCATTTCCCCAACACTAGATGCAAGGCAGACAAGCCATTACTTTCACTGCCTTATTGTTGATTCTATTGGTCCACTTTATCACAACCTTGTCATCTTAAAAATGAGACAACTGAGGAAGTGAAAGTGGTATGTAATACTCTTTTTCTAATCACACAGCTATATTGTGGCTTAATATATAAAGCAATTAAAAAAGTCATAACATCAGTTAGGGATAATGCTTATTTTGAGCAGCTTAAATTTAATAGAATTCTGAAAAGCATTTTAAAAGAAATTAGACCATTAATGTTATCTTTTGTGACTAGTTGATTAGCAATACATACAATGTCTGTTTACCAAGAAGCCTGAATTAAAAATACATCAGAAGGGGTGTTACTGAAGGATTTTTTGGTGGACTGGCCTTATTCAGAGAGTAGACTTGAGCAAGAAAGAAAACAATATTCATACATGCACACAATAGTAATAATTAATGCTATGCTAGCAAAAAATTCAAACTGAAGTAATTAGCAGATAAAAATTTTTCTCTGCAACAGTAAGTTGGTTTTCCTTTAGTGCTCAGCACAGTGTTTATGCCTTACAGGTCTCCTTCTTGTTGAATATGACTGATATAAAATGATATTCAGAGTTTTGGTAGTATTTTTTTTTTGTCCTTAAATGGTTCTAGGTCTTGGTTAACACAACCTACTAGAAGTGTCTCACTGTAGCATCAAATATTTAAGTATGTTCACTAACTCTTTTACATGATATTTATATGGCACTTTTGTACTTCACATGGATTAATTTAACTTCACAAAACTTCTGTGAGAGGAAGTCATTGTTATACTTGTTTTCTGGTAGTAGTCTGAGACAGTGAGATAAGGGTGAAAAGTGCTAAATCAATCAGAACATCCCACCAGAGATGTAGGACCTGATTTTACAGACTATTTAGCATTTTATAGACCTTAAAAATTCAAAGAAAAGCTCAAAGTAAAGTTGTTGCTCAAGAGTTTTTCAAATCAGACTCCAGGCCTCACATCAAAAACTTAGAAAATTAGGAATATATAACTACAGACAACCATAGGAAAATATAGTGTAAATTAGTTGACTATCTTCACACAACTTGATTAAGAAGAAAACATAGAATATGATCCTTGAAGGTATTGTATATCTTTTTGAGATTTGTGAATAATTGAATATTTTTCAGAACTCAAGAAGAAAAATTTGGAAAATATTTGTATGAATTAGGCCATAATTAACTTATTGTCCAATTTTTGCAGAAGAGAATTGTTTTCAAGTAAAGTTACTTTATATTTGAACAATATTACGGAAAAAATTTAAAAAAAATTGCTAATATCATTTACAATGTAAATAAGTTAGAAAATGTCCTGCTAAAATGTCACAGTGAAACATTTTGCATATTCTCCCCTTCCAAAAACTGATCTCTTTGCAGATTTATTCACAATCAACCCTAAACATTCCCATATCTATTCATATCTCAGTGTCCTCATTCATGAGACATCTTTTAAGTTTTTTAGTACATGAAGAAAATGAGTAATTCATCTCCCGAGCATCCAGCCTAAGAAATGACTGAGACAAAGTCCAGCAGAAAACAAATTCTTCCATTCAAGGTTGTTTAAGTCTCATGTATTAAAGTTGCAAGGCAAGATTCATTTGTCATTTCCTAAGTTCAGATACTAGATCAAATTTTTATGCATGTGTGCACGCACCTGTGCGTGGGCTTTTAAGGCATAAACTGATTTCCATGTGGTACAGTATGTGATAGGAAACAAAAGAGCAATGAAATGTAAATATCTTCAGCTCTTTTCAGGGCTGTGGAAGGGGGGCAGACCAGGACTGCCTGTTGGCTTGCTCAGCCCTTGCACTCCACTCACTTATTCTCACCACCATTAACATCTTATCTCAGCATCTTTGCTTGGCCAGTTCTGTTCTTCACTTGCCATTCTTAGACCTGCTTCTCTGCTTTCTATCTATTTTACTCAACCATAGTCCACGTCACCATCAGCCTATACAGCAAACAAGCTTTAGTCTTTGGTCTTAACCAACTCTTCTCCAGTATTCTGCAATTTTCTGTCGCCCTTTACCTTTCTCCTTTACAATGTTTTTTTAAGCTTCTTCCTCAGCTGGTAAAGATGAATTATCCTGAGATTTAACAACTAAAGCCTAAGGCCCCTCTGAGGCTTTCCATCTTCACAGTATTTTGAAGCTTTACAAATTGGTTCAGATTTATGAAAATTTTCACAAAGATGGCAAAGCACAGCTGAAACAAAGGACACGCATATCAAATTAGAATGTACTATATTATTTCAAAGCTAGATTTTTTTATTTTTTTTTAGTGTGGCAAATCTTTTGCCTTTGACCTGGTTCAAAAAATAACTGCATTAAAAAGTTTAAACACCTTGCTGAATAGACTGATTATATAGATGTGATTTCATTTTAGTCTGGGTGCATGATGATATTTTTGTTTCATCAGATAATGATATAAAGGAATTTATGTTAATTTTGTGTTTCTTATACTGCTCTGTATTAGCTCCAGGTAGACAGATGACACCTGATTTTCTCTCTGGCAATAGAGAATTCAATTTTTTATGGTGTTTAAAAATGAAAAAGTGAATCAGAATTTGTGACACCATAGTTGACATAAAATCATAGTGGTTTTTGTCTTAGAGTCAAAATTGGATTTATCCTAAGGTTAAATTGTGGTTAACATACATAGTCAGAATAAAAAAATCTCACCTCCACTGATTAAAGTTTGTCAAAGTTTCAAGCAAGTGAGAGCAGTGCTTTATAGTACAAAATGTTAAGAGTTCAATGTGTATTAAAGAAGGTATCAAAAGTGAAGAATGTTCAAAATAAAATCAAAATTCTAATCTGCTTTCATCCAGAGGAATTTTAAATTCATCTAGTGAAGATTGCAAATTCTCAGAATGCCCCACTAATAATTAAAACTCAAGGAAGTAGAGCAGAAGATATGTATATGTATATGATATGTAATAGAAGACATTCAAATTCCCTGGGAAGGAGCCTCGGAGTTATAATGCTGATATGAATCTATGTGAAAAGAAAGAGATTCTTTAAGAGAAAATATTTTTAGAAGCATTATAACCTGCTGAAACAAAAATTATGCCATTAAAACAAAATTCTCAAAATGTCTTTGCAGTGAAGAACCTAGTATTTAGTGAAGTATTATTGTAAAAAGTACGTAATCATAAGTTCTTCTAAGACTGCAGCATGAAGTGTATATGTAGTGAAAGCCTGTGCATATAAAAATGAGTTACTTGAGCAAGAGTTATTTCATAGTAAGTTTTAGGAAAAGAAACTTTAAATATATTTTTTATGCACATTCTTTTAGTAGATTAAATAGAAGGATGATGGACAACTGATCTCCTAGGAAACAACATAAGAACAAGAAGCTCATAGCAACTTCCTTTTTACCTGTTTCCTCTTTTCCCACAAACAAAAAAAAATTAAACCATAGTTTTTAGAGATCAGTAATAAATAGAATAAGTTGATAGAATAGGTATGTGTAGAAGAGAAGAGACAGCACAGAGAAAAGTTTGACAATGGGATTTCTCAGAAGTGAGAAAGAAAAATTACTTAGGGAAAAATTGCATCTGAGTTCTGTAGAAAGAGGAACATGGTCTCTTCATCGGCTGACATAATCAATATACATTGAGATATAAATAAGGGAATGACAAAAAAAAGCAAAATTCATTATGATGGTCAGAATGTGTATTCTAGCTGTAGTCTAGGCAGTCAATTCAACACCTACAGGTGAGTATCTGAAGCTATACAGCTCTTCAGGTAATGTTACTAGGAAATCCTAGAAGCTCATGTATTTAGAAAACAAACTGGATAAAACATAAAGTAGAATTTCTAGTAAGTAGTAAAGCTCAGTGGTAATGTTCTAGTTTATAATTATGAAAATTATATAAGTAGAACCTGAAGAAAAAAAAAAGTGGCTTCTGAATCTACTGTGCTGTGGGTTTGCTAATTTGTTTACTGGTTTATATTGTGATCCATAATTTATTTCGGTTGTCAATCTATGTGGAAAATGAGAACTATTACTGAGACATAACTCTTATTTTATAAATTTCGATTGAATCAGGGAAGAGGGACAAGGTATGACAAGAGATTATCAAGTATATTGTATGTACATTTTACAGTGGATTTGTGGGAATACCTAAAATGAAAACGGGGGAATAACTTTAAAACTAGTCCTAGCAAGTATGCATTTGCTGGATTTCTGCCAACAATTGCCTGTGTAGGTTTGAAGTGTAACAGAAACTTCTGTTATAGGTGTCCTCTGCAGAACCATTACAACAAATTAAATGTTCAACTTTTCACTGTGGAACACTTGATTTTCAGGGTTACGTAGCAGAAAGATGACAACTCTCAAAGGTTAAATCCACAGTCTTGATTTAGGAAGACAAATATATTCAAACTCCCTTCTACACAGAGGTGGAATTACAGAGTACAAGGCAGAACATTTGTGGGCTTAAATTTTATTAGAAATTCACAGCATAATGTTTTTACACACGTTCTCAAAAGGAAGGAGAAGTTCACATGTCGAGAAGTTCTCTCAAAGAGGTATTGGGTGCAATGAGCTCTGTGATGGGAAAACCCTATGCTACAGCAAATTAAAGGCTGAACTCTAAGTATTGCTGAGCATGCTGTGAAAGGCCAGTGGAAAAGGCAGCACTGGCAAAGGACCCAAAAGCTAGGCAAGTTCCCTGGAGCATGGTGCCCTTTGAAGTGATGTGGAAGTGTTGTAGATACGAAAACACTGCTCTGAACTAGGAAGCATGGAAACAGATAATCTGAAGAACATGGAGAGGAGTTCTTGCTGTGGAACTGCACTGTCCTATGAGGACCCATGGGTTTTGGAAGCCTGAAATATGTGACACAGACATGACATAATGCTATATGGCACATCAGTGTTGGCCATTGAGAAGTCCTTTGTCAAATTGCATACTGGCACTGTAAGGTTGATAGTGGCTGCAATGGAAGTAAAAATGTTTGTCATGAGACTGATGGAAAAAGAATAATATGCAGAATCACAGGGAGCTGTCCAGGGTATAAGATACTGACAGAACCTATAAAGACATGCAGAATGTAAGGAGCATTTTGAAAGTCCTATTTGGCTCTGCAAGAAAAACGTCCCTATTTATTACAGGGATACAGATTATCTATGCAAAGTGAAACTGTCTGGGAGGAACAGACATGCCACCATGCAGACAAGCATGGGAAATCTCCTATGGATTGTGATCAAAGATACATAGAATGTTAAAGCTTCAGCACTTTCCTAACATGTACTGCAAAACTGATCTATATGCTTCCAAAGTCTAAACCAGTTAATCTCCACCCTGCTCCCTTCCTTTCATTTTACAAAGGTACATTTTGCTGCTACTGCTTCTGAAATAGTTGCCCAGGCAAGGAAACTAAATAGCTAAAATATCCTGAGTTAAAATTTTGCTTTTTAACCTACCAGTTAGATTGGATTTTCTCATGGGTTTTCCCACCATATTTTGCAGATGGATTTATTGCCTTAACTGTACTTGTCAGATCACAGTTGTCTTTAAATTTCTCACCTTTCTTTCCTGATCCAGCCAACTAAATGCTTTCATAGTCTTTCCACACGGCAGTGACTGCATTGGCCCCTGTCTCACTTCACTGTGAATTGAAGCAGCAGGTAAGGATGTGTCATACCCAAGACATCTCCAGGATACTTCACACACACCTACCTTCTTCCCTTGACACACCTCTAAACGAGGGGTTAGAAGTAATTACAGTAGAGAAAATGCTGCTTTGGATCCTGCAAGGAGGAAACATTTCTGCAACTTCATCCCTCCTTCCTGGCCAGCTCATCATCCCTCTTCTCTTTGCTAAACATAGATGAAAGATCAGAGAATCTTCATAGTTAATGACTGTAAACATTTCTCAAGATACACCATATAACAGACAAGAAGTAGGCAACAGACAATATCCATTGCTTCCTGTTAACGTGTGCATGAGCCCTTTATCATAATACTTGTTTTGTTTCTTTCATGTGTAAATTTTATTTTTCTTTTCAAAAATAATGTTCTCAGAAACACTAAATTGATTTTTGTCATGACTGAAGCAATCTGTATAAGTTGCTGCAACATTTCTTTTTGAAAAATGGCTAGTGAAAATAAATGATCTACAAAGCTGTAACATTTATCTCTAATTGACAGATCTCTGCAGCCATTATTTTGATAGCTTGCCTAGTTTGTCAAGACAACTACATGGTACTGTCTTTTTCATCTTCTTTCATAACTATTATTTCATATTTTCATTTTTATGAGGTCATTGATTTATGTAAAACAGAAACTGGTAGAATTCTGGAATCATAGAATTTTAAGGGTTGGAAGGGACCTTAAATGTTACCTAGTCCCAAGGTACTATAGGCAGGGACACCTTCCACTAGACCAGGTTGCTCAAGGCCTTATCCAACCTCATCCAGAGCACATCCAGGGTTGGGGCATCCACTGCCTTCCTAGGCATTCTGTTCCAGTGCCTCACCACCCTCACAGTAAAGAATTTCTTCATAGTAACTAATCAAAACCTATCTTTTTTTTCAGTTTGAAGCCATTCCTCCTTGTTCTGTCTGTACATTGCAAAAAATCCCTCTCCAGCTCTCTTTTAGCCCCTTTAGGCACTGGAAGGTTCTTTAACGTGTTCCTTTTCTTCCCCAGCCTGAAAAACCCCAACTCTCTCACCTTGTTCTCATAGGACAGGTGTTCCAGCCCTTTCAGGTGGAGTTAGAAATCTAAGTAACTGATACAAAAAATATAGTAATCAGAGCATAACAGGGCAGTTTTAAGTAAAAATTCCAGGGACAGAAATTACATGATTTTGGCTTGTGATTTGAATCAAAGATGCTGTGTCCCCTGCAACATCATTCCTCAGACAAAACAAAATTACTTATTCCCTGAACCAGCCTGTTATCTCTCGAAAATAGCCTTGTATGGTTTCTACTGAATAATGTAGCACATGGAGGGTCAATAAGAAGCAGTGGTGTCAATCAGTTACAAGCATAGTGCATGAAGTTACTGTCCCTATCTTGACCCATGAACTTTCTGTCATACGTTCTTGCCATGCCTTGCTGATGGAGTGATAAGGAAACTTTATGGGCACCTAGCTGCCAGCCAAGGTCCACCCAGCACAACATATTTTCTGTATTTAAGCTTTGAAACAACACAAGGCACAGGGTTTCTGATGCTTATTTTATTTGGAGAATTCTTACTGAAGTCCAGCAGAATTCCACTGCACTAGTTCAAAATATCAAACAGCACAGCCTAAAAGAGAGGATTTTTTTTTTCCAGGTGATCACGTACTGGTACTAGGTGCCCATTCACATGTGGAGCATGTGACTGACTAGTCTGCCAAAACAAAAGTGATCTGTGCAGACACGTACACTGGTATGGCAGATAGGATAAAGTACTGATATGATTCAACCCTTCACAGAGTTCCGTCAGGATAATTAAACTAACACTAAAAATAACATATACGTAATTATCACTGTCACCCTGAAGATGCAGACCAACTGAACAAGTGGCGTGTCTTATAGGCCACAATTTGGTGAAAGTAATTCTTCAATTTGTTGAGAACTTCTCTAAGGTTATAACATTTTTTCCTTATTTGAATCCAGCATGTGAAACAGAATTTTGTTGTTCTCTGTTCTGTATACTGTTTACAAGCTTATTTCCTGCTAATATTGTATTTATAGCATAATAACTATGAGTTAGTCTTTTTCAATATTTAAGTACCTTGAAGGGTTCAGGTGAGACAAAGATCCACAAAAATAGTTCATGATTGCACAGGATCTGTTCCTTTCTAGGATCCAGAGACATCCAAGGTTTCAATAAAAGCAATTTGGAGGAATTATACAGAAATAAAATAATTTCTACCATGAACTAATGCCTGTATATATTTTGGCAACAATTCTCCTGAGGACAGTATTGCCTTTCATGCATATATGGGTGATAAGCACAGTTGGTTGAAAAACGCCTGAGGTGGTTGAGATGAACCTGAAGTTGTTTAGTGCAGTTACCATTTTCCTGTAATAGAACTAACTTTTTTGTTGACCTTGTAACAGATCAGAATCAATCAATGCAGCTGGATCTCAACTGGAATACAGGTCAGAAATCCGACTGGTTTGTCTTCATGGCTGTTACCTAATAGAGCACTTTCTATTCAAAGCCAATTTGCAATTGCAGACAGAATTCTATAAAGACCGAACGATCTGGCCTGAGCCTTCTCTTCTTTTGAAAACTATGCATGTTATAAATCAAACAATGGTATCATTTACAACACTCACAATCTCTTTGTCTCACTTTAAATGGTACAGATGTCAAGAAGAGAATAATTTGGATTTATGTGATTTAAGGCAGCACATTTCTGATGAATGATAAAAGGTTTTCTGTAATCCATCTTGCAAAATAAATACCATTATGTGGAAAATATTAGAAGTCAGACAAGACATAAGCAAGTGTTAGAAGAGAGAGTTCACCCAAAGTTTACAAAACATATAAAATAATTCATGAACTATTTTTAAAACATTATATACAAATATATAATACCTTCAAATTCAAACCCTAGGTCTTCTCATTGTGAAATAGTTTAGTGGAGTAAGACAAGGCAATGAAACATCAGGGAAAGAAGGTGTTTACACATAAATATTGTTTCTTTTAAAGGCTGGTTTAAGTAACAAGGCTAGCTAGATGGCAAAATTTAGTCAGCATGCTAATAACTTTTGGTATAAACATAACCATACAGATTTCAATCGCCTTTGATGTAGTTCAGGCATAACTATTCACACAAGTCTGTGTGGCCATGTATCAAGTCTTTCTCAGCAATTATATTTTCTTGGCAGAAAAAAAAAGCCATTGTCTGTGTCAAACACACATATTTCATCTATTAGGTTATACCTGTTGGTGTTTTGTGTACCTTTAGGCAAGAAAAAGGTGACAATGATCACCCAGTTTTCCTCCATAACTCCATACAAGTCAAAGACCTCACCCACTGATTTCTGCATGAAGTCTCAGCTGATACAGATGTACCTTGCTGAGGTACCACTTCTCTTTCAGGATGTCAGCAAGTCATTCAGAAAGGTTCAGCTTCTGGGTTTGGTGGCATGGAGACCTGGAAACATCAATAAAGAATGGAGTTTTATTCATGTTGCTATCTACAGTGGTTTTATACCTGTGACATCTGCCTTTCATCCTCACAAGTCACCAAAATGTTCCTTCTGTGTAATTTAAGTAGTAGAACCTTTGTCTTCTGTTTACCAGGTTAAAAGACCAATTTCTCTGAGTTATTATTGTTACACCTTACTATTGACCACAACATGTCATATTTGCTTAGTCTAAGTCTGCTGCCATAGATATTTTAGAAGTGTATTATTGAGGATGGAAAATGCTCATCTCATTCATAATTTTAATTAGGAATTCTGAAGTTTCACAGTTAAATTATAAAACGAAGAGTAAAAACTACTCACAGCCAGGCGTAAGATCATGCTAAACTCTCTCCTAACGCTGGTTATTAGTAAGATGAAAACCAGGACAGAGTTTCTGTTGATGTTACAACAAAAGCATTATAATGTTCTTAGCATTTTGAAGATATTTTGCATTCTCTGCTCTACAACATGAAGCTCTGTATGCTACTTTGCAGGCTGAAGCTAATTTAAGCCAAATTACACAATTAGAAATAAGCAATTTCTAATGCACATGATTGATATCAAGTTAGTTTTGGAGGTGAACAATCAGGGCAGTTTGTCAAAAACACAAGGCTAAATAATGAGGGAGGAGAGCCATAAACCAAGAAGTGCAAATCACCAGGATCCATGCCTAGGTCTCTGCCAGGAGCACAATAGCCTAATGTTGGTTTTGACTCTGCTGTCCTTTATGTTAGGGAATACCACTTTACTTCAAGCCTCGTTAACTTCACTTTGGTGATTTCAATATCAAAATAAGCACATAAAGATATCACAATCTAACACTGTGCACTGGGTGACTGAATTTTGTGTTTCCAGGAGATAAAAATCTGTGAATGCCAACACCCCTTCTACTTGATTTGTAAGTGTAAATATAGCTATTCTCATCCACTTTTCTTTTTTTTACAGATAGCTTTTCAATGTTTTTTTCTAAAAATCCTCTTCCTGAGAAAACAGAGTTTAAAGAATTCCTTTAATGATATGTTTATCAACTAGCAGTCCTAAGCAAAAAAAAACCCCAGTACTGTATGAATAACTCAGTGTATTTCTGAAGTTTATGAACTGAAGAAAGAGACTTCCATTTCAATTTTCCTTGAATGCAAAGGCAAAGAATTCCACAAGTGAAGAAAAGAACCTGACAAAAATCTATCTCAAAACTGTGTGTTACTGTGGGTTATTTCTGAATAACCTACTCAAAGAATCTTATGCTGACATTAAACATTATACACTTCTTTTATATACAATGTATGAGACAGTCCAACTTTAAGCCATTCGATCTTCTAGTAAATCCTACTAATTATAGACTGTTGGCTGCAACTATGGTGCTTTTTGTTGTTTCAGCAGCCTTTCTCCTGCCATGTCCACAATGATTAAAACCAATACACCACAGGTGATTGTCATAGACTTTTCTCCATGATTTCATTACGCAGAGGTAAATACCGAGGCACTCAAATCTGGAACAGCAACAATTTGATGCCAAGTAAGTACTGACAACCATTGCGTTTTTTCAAAAATGCATTTTGTTAAAATGTTCACTTTTATATTCTGGTCTAAAAGTAGTTCATTTCCAGGTAGTAAACATGGAAAGTGAAGATGTAGTGCTATCATCTGTGGTGTTCTGGATTACCCTTTGTGATTTCTAATAAGTATGTGTATTTTTCTCTCTCAAAAGTCTTTCTGAATGAATTACTTCTGAAACATTCCTTTTAGTCACAAGTAAGACAGTAGCGATTGTAAGCATCATTAATGGACCATCACTAGAACATGAATTGCCTGCACACAAATAACATTCATTCCATATTGCCCCAAATGGATTCATGTAAAGCAGATGCAATACTGTCTACCTGAGTTTTCAAAACGAGCTGAAAACATCTACAAGAGAAGTGTTTTATCCTGTTCAACCCTATAAACCTTGCAGAAACAAGGATGTGTACATGATGTTTTAAAAGTGCCACAGGACTGTAAGTATTATGGTTTTACGGCAGTCAAGTAATCAACAATTTTTTTTTACAGACCCACTAGTTTAGTCAGATCTTACCATGTTTCCTTACAAGAAATATTTAATTACTTTAAATTCTTCCTGTTTAAAAAGCTGCTAGACTGCAGTTTACATGGATTTTTTTTGATGTTGCATAAACTGATAAAAATCTGCATGGCCAGAAATGGCTTGTAAAACTGTGAATGGAAAATCTTTGAACTTCACACCAAAAGGGCAACAAAGCTGCAGCAAATAGAAAAACCAGTTCTCTTTTAAAGTCACATCATGGCTATTCTACAGCTTAAAACTGGAAGATTTTTTTTTTCATTTCTAGGAAGACAGTCTCTTTGGGATCTTGCCAGTCATTCACAAGCACTTGTTATGCTGCATTTTTCCTGGAAACAGAACATTTAACAGTAAACACTTTGAGAGTTGTTTAGTCATTGCTGCTAAGGAGAGAAAGGTTGAAATAAGAAAGGAAAGAACTTTGTAAATAAGGTAGTTCTGTTTGTCTTATCTTCTCTGACGCCTTTAATTCTAAAAGTTTGGAGTTGTTTGTTGTTTGTTGGTTTTTTTTTTCAGTAATATAGGCTGCCTCCTTTCTGGATTTTGTAATATAAAAAGAACTTACCACTAAAAAAGTTTGAGGGCTTAATGACCTGGACAGACTAAATCTTATCAACACTAAAGTGTTTCTTAGCCACAATATAGTGCAGGATGGATGAAATGAAGTTTAGGAGTGTAAAACAAAGAATATATAACACCAGTACACACTGTTAACCTATACCATGACAAACATTTTTCTCTTTCTTTTTCGCTTGGTCATGTTACTAGTTTCTGTAAATGCATCACAAAAGATGGTGTCTAAGTGAAGGGAAAAACACAACAATACAGCAATTAACACCTCAAATTTTACAATTTGCTCTTTTACACCAGCCAACTTCAGTGGGATGAAGACATTTTCTTTTGTGATAACCTAAAGAAACAAGATATATTGATCTTTTTCAGGAATATCTCCTGTAAAAAGTAGTCCTTTTTTCAAGGCTGTGAACAAATATATACTTAGAGTGTGTGTTCTATTTGCCAAACAGATCTCCTGTTGATTTCAATTTTTGCTCTGGTGAATCTTAGTGTGTGTTACAATTGGATTTTGTGTGACAAAAACCTGTTCTGTGAGTTGTTTCTTTGAGGATTATGACTTGCTTAGTGCATTTATCAGAAGGCATTCAGAAGGCTTTCTCAGAAGACATATAGATCTTGGCATTAAACTATGCTTAAGGGTCATTCCTTACTGTAATTCAATATTGGAATTTTAGAACTGACAGGACCACCATAAGGTGTCACCGTAAGAAGCCATCAGAAAAAGAATAAGGGCAAGGATGAGGGCTACACAAAATTTTAGGGATAAAAATAAAATAGTTCTGTTTGACAAAGATCTGTCATAACCTGTCTTGTCTTGCCCTTATAATTTAGTATATAAAATCATACCTAACATATATCAGAAAAGCACCCAGACATCATCTCCCTTATCTCAGTAACTTATTGGACCTCACTGTGTTGTGCCTCACAACATATTTCCGTTCAGAAAAAGAATGACATACCAGAGAAATATATTTTCTGTTTTTCCTGATAAGAAAGTACAGTTCAGAGTTTCAGTAGGTATTAGAGTGTTATTATTTTCCTTTACTTATACAAGTCTGTGTGTATTCCTTTATTTACAGGCATTAAACATTTAACTCTCTCCATATACCAAAATTCTACACATATATTGAAGGGAACACTTAATTACCTACCTACAACAAAGTTTTATGCAGAAATGTAATTTCACAGTGTTTATGTCACTCCTTTAATTTCTCTTTTAGTCCACATACATTCTCAGATTTGGACTTTGTAATTATAAAAAAAACCCCCAACTTATGCATCTGCCAGGAAGTCTAAAATCTACTTTATTGTATCTAACCAGGATGGGGGCAATTACAAATACATATGAGGCCAATTCAGCTTTGCCTTTTATTTGTGATCAATACCATAATGCATAACTTTTCTTTTAATAACATTTTAAAGATAATTTAAAAATGTCAGAGAAATTTTCTTCCTAAAATTGGTTGGTTTTTATTGTAGATTAGTTAGGTTTAGTCTTTACTATACTTCATTGTGAAGTGTATGAAGTAGGCATTTCTTTTTCATGCCTTTCTTTCAAGCTGCTGTGTAGTGTATGTTGTTATTTTACAATTATTTATTAAAAGATTATTTGAAAGGCTAATATTTTAGTTTCAAATGTTCTACTTTTCCAGTTTGAAACTGGAAAATAAAACCATGTTATTTTGGTTTACTAAAACTCTTAGGAGGGTGAATGAAATTTGGGAACCAATGTTCTTAGTGCCCTTTCTTTTCCCATATCCTTGAGTGAAACAATGTCCTTGACATCTGGTTAAATCTTTGGGTTTTTATAGTAGCTGTATACAACTGACCTCTGCTTCTGACATAGCAGGTACCAAAATTGTGTAGGCTAATTTCTACATAGTTTATTAATGTTGCCATTATAGGTAAGCATTATTACATTTATTATTTCTCCTCGTAAAGGAATCATATTTTCCATAATTAAATTTTAAAAATTGCTTTATATACATGGCTTCATTCAGTAGTTTTAATTGTCTTTATTAGCTAAGTCTATTTACAATAGTTAGCTGTGAAGAAATAATTGAACATTAAATTATTCACAATGCAAACTTAATTACAGTGTTAATTGAATATGTACATTAAACTTTAATAAAGCAGTGTAAATATTTAATTATCTTCTGCAACCATGAAAATATATATTGAAATATTTTAAGCTAAATTAAGAAGAGAGGGCTAGGGTAACTCAACTAAGTAGCACAGTAAGTGGCATATGCAGTTTAAATGTCTGCTTAATTTAGAAACAAGTGAAAGAGAAAAAAACAATTAAGAGGATATGGCAAAAAAAACTTGCAGCTCTCTAAGAATCATTAGAAAAAATCAATTACAAGCTTACAACATCTTGTAGATCCAGTTGCTCCTAAGTTTCACAGAAAAACAAAGAATGCAAGACTGAAATAAATATTGTGTTAAGAATTTACAAAATATCTGCTTTGCAATATAGATGACAACTTAGGGGAAAAGAAGAATTCCTGACAGCAGAAGATCCACAAGGCAGAGTAGAAAAAGAAAACAAATTTATAAAATACAGTAAAAGTCAGGAGGGACAAGTTCCAATTGTTGGACACAGAGAAGAGAATCAACACAGAGAAATTAATACACATAATAGTCCATGCAGAGCTTCTGCTGGTCTTTTAGGAGGATTTACTTCTGTAACTGAGCATGATCAGTCTTGCTCATAGCTATTGCTACATCTTGAGTGTTGGAAGAGACTCCTCAGATTTTGTTTTAAGGTACAGCAACTTCTTGAGGGATCTGTGTAAATGCACCTTTGCTCTCTTCATATTGCTCTTCCTAGATGAGGGCTCCGACACTCAAATTCCTATTCCTGGTATCCAAGCAGCTGTTTTACAGACTAAATTATCAGGACATTCTGCATAAGATGTGTAGAGATTTTCCCCATGAATGTCACAAATAATTTTCATTTCATTGTCCCCCAGCTATGTCCACATTTTCTGCTGTCACAGAGCCCTGCATGCCAGCTCTGGTAAGTGACTCCCAGGAGGAGCCTTGCCTGGAGTCTTGTCAGCAGAGCAAGGGAGAATGTAGGATGGGTACAACAGTGATGGTAGCCAGAGCAGTCGTGGTTACAAGAGGCTGAGGGCAGGGTGCCAGCTTTGGAGAAGCTTAGGAGGGCATCATCATCATGGCATCAGAGGTTGGGAAGGGATGTTGTAGTCAGGGCAGGGCAGCAGCAAGCATTGCCTCTGGCTATGAAAGCACATGACTGCTTCCACAGCTGTTTTTAATCAAATATGGGACAAAATGTGAATATGGGAGGGACAGAGCCAAGTTTGCCATGTGTTTTGTGGCAGGATGTACTTACAACTACTTGTAGGAGGGGAACAAGACAACTGGGGAGGTTATTTCTGATGAGAATAACTTTCTGGGAGGAAAAATGGGAAATACAGACCCAGAAAGTGGTAACCCGAAAAGTGGAAGCTATGGGACAGAAGGAACAAGATGTCAGTAAGGGAAAATCCAGCCACCTTTAGCATCCTGTCCTTTCCCAACTGGATTACCGCTTTGTGCTTTCTATGGCACTCCTACAAAACTATTCTTTCTTTTTTTGTTTCTTCATTAAGTAAGACAGGCCTATCTAAATGTTAAGACAGTGATGTACAAATTTCAGCTAACAGCCCACCGCCACCACCCAAAAAAGGAAGAATTAGTTTCTGAGTCAGTTTTGACCAGCACTACTAGTACATTTTGTTGTAAAACTGCCATTACAATTACATTTGATGTAATGCTCTTATGCTATTGCTATTAGCATGAGACAAAATCATCATCTTTTAAAAATGTTTAAATTGATTTCATTCAACTTTATTAAATATCCACAGAGTTCTTAGATGAATGATAAAATAGAATTATGTTGCACCAATCTTCTCAGTAAATGACAGACTACTCAGAATTTGTTGCCCAGAGAAGCTGAAGGTGCCCCATCCCTGGAAGTATTCAAAGCCAGGCTGGAGGAGCCCTGAGCAATCTGGTCTAATGGAAAGTGTCCTTCCCTGTGGCTGGGGCTGGGAATTAAGTGGTCTTTAAGGTCCCATCCAACTTATATAATTTTATGATTCTATGTTTTGCAACAAATATTACAGGGTTTATGAGGTAATCAGTCATTGATTATGGCAGATTTGTCAATAAGTGTTTTGTGAGTTATCCCAGTTTGTAAAGTACTGGAGGTTAGAAAATTGGAGAAGTCTGGCCACCAAACAGTGACACAGAGGATCAAAAGTGTCCTTAGGTTTTCTAATGGAAGAAAATACCAGAAACAGGGGAACCAGGAAATAATATGGAAGGAAAGGTCTGGAAAAATTGCCTTACAAGTTTGACTTTGTTAAAATACTTTTGCTTTTAGAGAGAAAGGTTTCATAGGATTCCAAGATCCATGCCTTTCTAAAGATGCTTTTAAATTCAGCATATTATTGTCCATTATCAGAGATTGTACTGTGGTGAAATACATTCCAAGCCCTGTTCGCTGTTGTTTTTCATCTGACTTTCAAATTTGGACATTGCCAGCAATGTCCTTGATTTTTTAACTATGCATGACTAAGACAGCTAGGGGGGAAAAAAAACCCAACAGACAACTGATTATTAAAAGGAAATGGAAGGATGACTTGTATTTCTAATATATTCATTGTTTTTCTTTATCTAAGAACAAGCCAAAAAATAAAAAATGGGAGAGTATCACCATCACTCTGAAAATGATAGATTTACAAGAAGATGCTTTTGAGCTATTTGCATATGACAAGAGAATTCATGAGAAGACACAGCCAACAACAGGCTGCAAGAAGCAGATCTAGCAGCTGTAAATCAGGTGCAACTATTTACATGCTGTGATCCTTAAAAATGGTAAAATGGTTCAGGCAAGAAATGACGTCTGTGTTTGTATGTTATCCACATGCAGTGAAATGATGATGTGATTGTTTAGAGTGTTATAATTCATCCAGTTACGGTTTATGTGTATTAGTTCTTTAAAACCACCTCTCCTGAGCACACTTAAAGCACACTTTAAAAAGCAACGCAAGCACAATTAAAAACCAAAACAAAACAAAAAAACCCCTCAGGTTTTGTATTGCCCTATATCTAAAACATATTGTATTAAAACTATGATGATTAACTCTTTTTTCATCAATCGATTTTTCATATTATCAGTCAAAGCTGAAGTTGCCATGACATTTAATGCATTAGGAATTATGCCACTACTTCTGTTAGCTCTGCATGTGCCTCTCTGTGATGTTGTCCCTTCTTTGTCTCTTATTAATATGAATCTGTACTGTCCCTTTATGTATTTCAGCAACTTCACATCCCTTTCTTTAACACAACTTTTCCTGTTTTCTGTAACATTCTTTTCCTGTTTGACATTTCAGTTTGCAGTATAAATGTACAGTCCTCGAATGACATAGTTAATACAAAATGCTTATGCCATTACATTATACATTTTAAAAGTGTCATATATACATATTTTTAAAAATAAATTCAACTAAATTCCTATTTGATATGTAGCATAAGAGAAGTGAAAATTTCCCTTCTGACCCATCAGTCACTGACAGACCAGATTTCCTGTGCTCCATTTAATCTTCCATCTGCAACTGTGAATTGAGACATATTGGTTAAATAGGAGCACTGCAATAGTTAGAAAATTGCTTGAGGTCTTTGGAAAACTGGACTTAACTCTAGTAATGGGTGACCTTGGGTGTTATCAGAGACCTAGCCTGAATTCTCAGAGATATGAATAGAAATATCTAGCTCACTGTCATGCAAATTCAAACTATTAAGAGTTAACAGTGCAAGCTTCTGTATGTTTCTTCTGTAAAACAGACAAAGTTGGATGGATAGGCAAATTATCAGCTAGAAGTAGAGCTTTGATTGTTCCTGTCAAGTGAGGCAAAAGGATTTGGCAAAAAATACCTTTTTTCAGACTCCTGGTAACCAAGTAATACAAACACCTACTTATCTATTCAGAACAATAACCTGCTATGTTTCTTGAAAGAGAGATGCAGAGCAGGAGTGTCAAGGATCATCTCCTTGAATATGAGGATTTCAGTTCGGAAAATTGCCCTGGCAGTTTCCAGGCAAGTGTGCAAGGCACCGGCTGCTGGCAATGTGGGGAGCGATCAATAGGTGTCTCCTGGCTAATGTTGCTCCACAGGGAAAATTCTTACAACAGGAGAGAAGAGCTAGATTTAACTAGAATTAGTGCTGCTTTTAAAAGAGCACAATTCCCCCCACCAGTAAATATCTTTCTTAAAGTATTTAAATTTTTCTGTCTTAATTCTGTAACTACTTATCAAACTATTTGTCTTGAAAGCATTTTGATGTTGTGTTTGCCTACAAAAAACAATTTTGACTTGCACTACTTATGTGTGAAATATATTCAAATCCAGCTTTTCTATTAAGTATCAAACTAAGAACTCCATTTATACTTTGTCTCTTTTTGGAGATTTCGTCCTGAGTCAAAATATTGAATAAGATCTAATGAATCATTTTTTCCACTAGTGAGAAAAGTCTAACATATGACCTGGAAAGACCTAATTATGTTTTAGAAAAATGCATGGACAGAGGAACCTACCTCAGCAGAATAGAAACTTGTTCTGTGTAAGTGGAGATTAAAATTATCATTAAAATTTTGGCTTAGACTCCAAGATTCTATAAACTGTAGTAAAGAAGCACACCAATTTACACATGCCCTGAATTTTTCAGTAGAGCCCTTTATTTGTGACTGAGAAAACTCAGAAATTAATGTCTTCTCACAATTCAGTGACCACAAAGTATTTTAAGATTGTCTTCATCTCCTCTGATTTGTCTGTTTCATGATACTTCAATAATTAGTCAAATGGCTCAAGGTAGCCCTAACTGACAGGATAAATCTTTAGTAACTTAAATTCCATTTTATTATGTTATAAATGGGATTTAGAAGGACCTCTTACAGAAAGACTCTGCTTTACTTCACATTATGTAAAAGATGTATCTGTAAAGCCCAAGTCTTTTTTCAACCGCATTTGTTGCTGTTTCACACTCTCACACTTGCTTTGCCTATTTCATACACCATTTACTCTCTCAAAGCCTCATGTCTTGTCTCTGGATGACAATTCCAAAGAAAGTTTAGAAAGTTATAGATTAAAATACTTGCATATGCTGCTGCTTTTCATTATAGAGAAAAGAAAACAAACTAAACCAAACAAAAGAAACCCCCACAAAACTATATTTTTGAGTTCTCTATGAAGAAAGAAGATTGTGAGACTTCTGTTTAAATTCAGATGACTTCAGATTCTATACACATTTTAAGAAATGTTAAAAATCAGTTTCTTTACTGAAAGATAGATTTTCATATCTTGAATTCTGATGATTTAAACATCTAATTTGTGTCTTAAAAAGTAAAGCAGCTTGATATCTGCACTAGCTCTTCAGAATTTATTGCCTAAGTGCTTCCTGGAAACTGCTAGAGACAGTGGGAATATTTTATTGTTGAGATTTTAAACACATTCAGAAAAAAATCACACAATTCTTTTCCCAATGTGTGTGTTAACTACATAAGTTGTAGGATTGATTCCAATGAACATAGCAATGTGCAGTTACATTGAATTTAATAATAACATGCAATACTGACAAATATTTTTCAGGCATTAATAATGAACATACATTTTTGCATTGCAGATTTATTTTGTTTACCAGAAATACTAATTTGGGAGAGTAAATGAATTGTCCCAACTCAAGGTCTGCTGTCATACCAGTAAATTGACAATACTTAAACTGCTTTTCAGTATCTTACTAAAAGTAATATGGAGTCCCATTATATAATAACACCTGTGACATGTAGTTTTGAATAAACTACACCGTGGTATTTTGTTTTTTCATTTTTTTTTTCTAATCCATTTGGTTTATGTGAAAAGCAGTAACTTCTGGAAATCTCTTGGAAAACACCAATGTTCTTTCATAGTCCTGATAGCTTACTACGCTGTAGAATAATCACATTTTAGAATAATTCATGTACAAAATCTTTAGACACAACAGTATCTGAAAGATAGTGATGGTGAAAGTTTTTAACTTATTTTAACTAATCCCCCAACCAGGAAAATCCCTTTGATCTTTTTGTTAAATGCAATTTTCTCCTTAGATGTATCCTCAATAGTCAGGCACCTGAATTCAGGTAAATCTAAGTCTTGTCCAAACAGCAAATTATGCGCAATCAGAAAGACTCCCACTAAGCTTTTTGAAGTATATCAAGTAAAAAAAAAATAGACAAATAGAAAATTAAGCCACACAACAGATATTATGTGTTCATATACAAGCATATACAAGTCTATGCTACGAAACCCCTAGCGGGGATGTCAGTGACTTTCAGCCCATTTGCAGTATGTGATGTCTTTCAGCAGTTGAAACTAATCCCAAACACGTGCCATTCTGCTGTCCTTTCCCTCACCAAAAGCTATCCCTACAGTACATACACTGCAAACCTTTAAAATATCTGAGGTCCAAAACAATACAGGAATCATATTTGCTGCCTAGGATTTATGGGTGAACCACCCTCCAAAATATCACACACCAGGGAGTTTGTCTTGCTGTTTGGTATATGAAACAGTCTACTCCAAATAGGTGTCAGAAGTCAAATGTGATCTGAGCATCTAATTAAAAAGTTGTAAACAAGATTAAAAAGGAAAAAGTAAGCTATTTTTAACAACAGGGCTTAATTGTGTTCTCATTTTAAGAGTATCCGTGAAAGCATCATTTACTGTAGTTCTCAGAATCTTAGTTTAAGGAAAACTTGAAGCAAGGGTTAGAGTGATCCAGAAAGTTCTAAGGAGAGAAAAGAAGCTAAGGTTGTCTGGAGATCTAAAGAGTCATTTGACAGTGTAACATAGCAATTTGTAGCTCTGGAGTCTGTCATATGCCATATTATAAGATAGAGTTTGGATTGGAGGATGTAAAAACACCCGTATCTTCTTTAGCCAAAACAATTCTGTCTGCTTCAAGTACACCAAGATAGGCATTTTAAAACTTTTTGACACTGAAATTTTGTTCTATTTTGTTTTAAATCTTAATTTTGTCAAAGATGAAAGAAAACAATGCTGTTTCTCTTTTTGGATGATGATCCAATTAAGCTGTTGAGTTTTCCTGTAGAAAACAGAGGAGATTTCAAAATGATAGACAGGAATCTGAGCTTTATGCATGGTGAACATCAAGGAGCATTATATAGGTGGTAAGTAGTCTTAGACAACAGTCTTGGTAAGAGAATTGTGTTTATTCTTCCTAAGAATCTTCCCAGCAGCTATTTGGGATGGAACATACACTCTTAGTTTGTCCCTGAAACTTGATTTAATACTTCAGAGTAGACTTGAATATGCTGGAGTGAGATTCCAGCTATTCACCTCAGTCCCCAGGAACAGATATTGCTCCAAGGCTAATGTAACAGCAGGATGACAATCTTAACCTTTCTATCTGTACATTCTGTTCCTATTCCTGTTATGCAAGAAGAGATAAGTCCTTGAAAAAAACTCTTTCCATTTATTCAGAAATTGTCCTAGAGAGTATTTTTATCTAAGCCTGTCTTGACACTTCCCCTTATGAATTTCACAAAATCTATGAACCTTCATTGAAAGCTTCACGGGAGGTGCTACAGCAACAGAAATACTCATTCCAATACAAGCAGTCTTAAAAGAAAAGGAAACACTTAGAATGTGTGTTTCCAAGAGAAGATGAGTAAAGAAGGATTTAATAAAATCAAACAAATTAATGAGCATTACTAGCACTAGGATTTTACTTCATACCTTGCACAACATAAGAAAAAGGGGGCATCAGTAAAAGAATAGGTGAAAACTGAGAAAAAAAAAGGATTATAAGTTTTCGTCCACATAATGGGAGTTAAGCCTACAACTTAATTGCACCAAATTTACTTGATTCCAAGTACTAATGAGGATTTGCTATTTACTATTTATGCAGAGATAGAAAAATACTCCCCAAACCATTTGAAAGGAATCAATCTGAATCTTGTACTTCTCTTGCAGAAAGCATCACCTACATCAAGAGAAAAGGAATGTTTAAAAAGAAACTTTCACTATAAGTCCTCAGCACTAGCACTGTTACAAATATGAATTAAGTGGACCACTGGTTTGATCCATAGCAAACTTTATCATTTCACTCATGAAACAGAATCCTTAGGTGCAGGAGTATGAAATTACACTAAATGGAAGAGAGACCACGAAGTGACTTGATGAGATTGAGGAATCAAGGAGAGCTACAAGCAAGAGCTGTTTCATATAAGAGAAAGTTTATTGCCATATATCAGGTTGTTACGGGTTTCCTAGTTTATGAACTCACAGTGGTAAAGTTCAATAGCATTGTTGCATGCTATATAAAATGGAGTTTGGTTTCCTCCCTCATGTTGTCCCCACTCCCTAATTGTTATGATTTGCCACAGTGAAACCTTTCCTTATATGTTTATCTCCACCCTTGTTTACCCTTTATGGCTGTGATCCTCCCATGTCCTTCCTTTCATGGAGGAGGATTTGCAGGCTGCTCCCAAGTTCAACCCCCTTTCTGGAAAGTTCCATGCTGCCCTTATATAAGCAGGTACCATTTTAATAAATGTGCCATTCCATCATACCCCTACCTGTAGGGTACCTCTCCTTACCCTTGAAGGGTCTTGTCGAATGGCGCCCGAACAGGGATCTGATTGAGGACCCCTGGTATCCAGAGGATCAGCCTGCCCCTAGGAAAAAGCTGGGAGACTCCACCAAGGACAGAGCCCCGGCAGAGAGCCTCGGGTTGCATCTCCAGCTCCGGAAACCCCCCAGCAGAAACTGGGAGTGAATGATAATCGCCTCCATCTGGAACAAAGGTGAGCTGCTGGGAAGAGACTTTTTCTCCTATACCTCCCCAAGCCCATCCCCATAAACCCGATTTATTCCTTAAAGTTAATGATGGGGAACCTTTACCCTAAATCCTATGAAAACACAATTGCTTGAAATGCTTTATCCATATAAATGGGCATCCCTTGGAAAAGAAATCGCTAAATGTTTTATCAAAATGGATTGCAAAGCATAGATATCCCCTTTGTACTCCATTAAATCTTGAAGACTGGGACAATCTAAGGTTTTTAATTTGGGAGGCCACTGAAAATAAGGCAAACACAGAAGCTGCTAAAGCCCTTATGGCTTGGACAGTTATCTATAATATCTTAAAGCAATCCTAAGAAAGTTCAGCACCAGAGAAGTCGGGGAAGGATGGTCAATGCGCAGATCCAGCATTGGGACAAGATAGTGCCTTTGCTCTTAGGTGTCACATAGAATATGTTTTGTAAAAGAAGAAATATCTGTGGTGATTTTTTGGAAGTCCAGTCTTACTGACAATTGATGATTCATTCTTTTTCATGTTAGAATCCAATATATGCATACTATCCCTCTGGTACCCTGCTAAATTAGTCTGGCATTGGGTTGTAATTTAAATGTAGTTGTTTTGTCTAACTCTTTTGTTGGTTTTGTTTGGAGGGTTTTGCTTGTTTGTTTGTATTCTGTCTCCAATGCATCAAAAATCCTGGGAAAAAAAATTGCACCTCCAATGGGAGCTTTAAAAATCTAAATGTAAAAGAAGGTGCTAGGGCTTCAGAAAGTAAGAAGAAAGGAGGAAAATTGCTACATGAAGAAAATATAAATTACTAAAATATGTCCAGTTTGAAATTTAAAAAACCCAGCAATTTTCCTCCAAACTGAACAAAGGATCTCTAAAACAAGAGACATGTAAGAAGTTTCAGATATCATTCTTTAAGTGTGTAATCAGTAATAAATAGAGGAAGTTCTGACATGAATTTAGGAACTGAGGTATGGTGAAAACTCCATGGAGAATTACTTTTCTGATTAGAGACTTTTTCTCCTTCTAAAAATAAAATAAAATTTATGCAGATGGTATAGTAGGGGTAACATGCTGTACATGTGTACAAAACATTACCAAAAGGGACTGTAAATTCAGAAAGGCTGCCGCCAACTTGTTAAGTCTTGACTAGTGAACAGAATGAGAGACAAATTCTAGCAATGACAGGTTTAGAAACAAGTAAATTCCTGAAAACCAAGTGGGATTTCTTCTTTCAACCAGCTTTTTACTTCATTTCTGTCAGTTGGAAATGCAACTGAAAAGAATCATTTAAGTAAAATTACTCTCAGCTGGGTTAAGTAACATCCTTGAAAATAAAGAGTTGCTGACAGAAATAATTGTTAAGCTAGAAATTCTGAATGCATCATGGGTACAATTTTCAGAGGCACTTAAGTGCTGAGTTGTCAGCTCCTTCACAGAACTAAATCTTGAACTGAATTAATTTCTAACCACTGATTAAGGCAAACTATGGCCACACAGAGCTGCTGCTGATGTGCATTGCAACCATCCATAGAACATTGACAAGAAAACAGAGCAAAGACAATTACTGCTTATCCTACCCTGATACATGATAGAAATGAGACAAGCTAGCCAGCAGAGATTATCACAGTGCACACTAGACATTAAAGTGTAGTGACCCAGAAAGTAACCAGGAGAGAAGAAAAGCTCTAGACACCCCAGTATAATTTTTAGATCTGCAGGGGGAACTTGTAAGGCAGCTGGGGAAGGTACCTGAGTTGGAAGGCAGAGGAAAGAATGGAGGAAAGAGAAGGTTTAAGAGGGGTTTATCAGTTAGATGCTGTCATAGTCAGCTCTGTCAGTGTAACAATACTATAATGACTGCCAAAAATGTTCCATACCAACAAGCATCCAGAGAAGGCAAAGTTGCAAAGCAGAAAAGCTAGAAGAAAAAACTAATTCAGAAAGAAAGGAATTAAATGGGCATTCCTCTAAGAAAAATTCTCACAGTTCCCACAGGACAAGAAGACAGGACATAAGAGTCAGGAAAATCTACAACCACTATTAACTGACACAGTTAAAACCAAATCTTTGCTTTACTCTGACCAAATTTCCTTTAAAAGATTTCGTGTTTCAAAAGCATTGAATTGCTATTCATCTACACATTTTTTTTCAGAAAATGTAAAAGCACTTTGAAAATTCACAGTCTCCCATAAGAAATCCTGTTAATTGGATCTATTATCTGTGTTTTTTCCATTAAGATCTTTCTAGTCACAAATATATACTATCGAACATAATTGATAGTGCAACCTAAAAAAGTCCCCCATCAAATAAAACCAAAGCCCCTAAGAAAAAATATTGGTAGCACAAAGCCTAGACACATTTATTTAGAGCATAGCAACTGAAATTTGAACATGGAAAATGTGATGATAAACACATTTACTTAACCTGGACTCAAAATGCACTTGTGCAATGATGCACCCTTGCTAATATGACCCAAGAAAGGTCACAAAACCTTTATGACATTGAAAACATTAAGGTCATAGTGTATGTAGCAGCTTTAACGGGACTCACGTTTTCTAGAATTAGGCTAATAAGGCCACAAGAAGGCAGAAACAGTAACATGTCTATTGAACACATTTAGTAAACACTGCTTGCATAGCTAGACTTAAACTCCATAGCTGGGAATGAATCATTCTACATTATTCTAAACTCCCCTCAACACCTTTGCCCTTTGATGGGAGCCAACAGTACAGTCACCCTGGGGAGTTAATATAGAGTATATTTCGCTTCAGTCTCAAAAATGGTACAGAACTGGTTTGTTTCAATCTATCTAACCACATTATGAATGATGTTTCTTTGATTATGGTTTTGCCTGTAAATTACTTAGCACAACATACCAGTGTTCTTCAGTTTATTGCTTCATGGGTTGTGATTTTAGCTGCAGAATCTGCAGTGTTTAAAGAATGTTTGACTGTAATATACAATAGAGAAATCTGTAATACTTGTAAACATCCTAAATTCAAAGAAATGATTCAGTGATTTTAGCACCTTTTGCCATAAACTGTTCATTGACTGAAATAGTAATTTTGAGACTAGCAGCTCAATAGATGGTGAACAAAGAAAGTGAGCTGAAAACTAAGCAACAAAACACTATTAATTTTTAGAATAATGACAGCAAAGCTGTTTGGAAATACATTACTATTACTGAAGGGAAAAAATTATATTTCTATATATTACTTTCATTTATGAAATCAAGTAGGCTTTAGGAAGAGCATGCATACTTAAAAAAAGAAAGAAAAGAACATTATTTTAAACACTGTTTAAACATTATTAACATTATTTTAAACACTATTTCAAACTGTCTTTTCAGTTACTTTTCTGAATTGCACCTGACCACTGATTTCTCATGGAAATTTATCAACTGTCAAGATATTGGATGTGAAAATAACTTTGTCTCAGTAGGGATTCAAATGAACTGAGGAAATTAGATTAGTGGGGTTCTGTTCTTGAAGCTTATTGTTCTTTGGAGAAGAAAATGGTGTGAAAGAGAGAAACTTGGAAGAAAGAACATAAAGAAACCCTGGGGAAAATTACATTGTACGTTTTTGTAGGAGGGAGATGCCACTGCAGACGTGTGAAAAAAGATCTACTTAATTAAAAAAAATAAAACAAAACCCTCAATTACTTCTAGGAATCAAGGAAGTTCAACTGCAACGATATAGACAGTGGATTTCTTCTTTAATTTTTTTTTTTTTTTTGCATTTCTGAAAACATTTTCAAACAAACAAACCAAAAAAACCTGGAATGCATTATTTGCTCTTAAAAATTTAAACTGATTCAAATCTTCTCTCATATCATAAGAACTCATCATAATTCACCATAGCTAATAAGCAGTAAGTAAAAATGTTTTAAATTATTCATCTTTACTGAATTATTTCTCCTTATTTGAATCTGTTTTTACACTTGTAAACCTGGTGATCTGCTAGCACACATGACTCCACTGTGATATTTTAGGTGCACAGGACAGTTCAAGTCAGGAAAAAAGCCCATGATATTCCTCTGGTCCCACTTCTAGCACTTCATGATAACTTCAGAGTTTTAGCAAGTTGGTCACGACCTTGTGGAATTCTGATTATCTCATCTCTCATCATCCTTTTCCTGTACACCAGTTTTGGCTTTTATTTGGAAAAAAAAAAAACAACTGCATTTCCTTTATAATAAGTGTTCCAGCTCATGACCATCTTGGGAGCACTGTTCAAAGGTTCCTACAGTTTCTGAAAGTCTCTCTTCTAATGGGAAGTCCCAAACTGGACACAATATTCAAGATGCAGAATCCAAGTCGTTAGTATGGGGAGCAATCCCCTGCCTTCATCCTCTGGCTATGCTTTTGCTGGGGTTTAGTAAGCAGGTGCCTTCCAGAACTGCATTGACAAACTGATAAAGAGAGGATGTCAAGTTAAATTCCTGACTCCTTTACCCTTCCCTTTGAGGCAGCCATGACTTTATAAAAAGCAAAGATGATTTTGTCCACTCCCTCATCCTGATAAGGACTTTTGCAGGAGATGCCTTCAGTGATATCCTCGTCCCTCCTGACTCCAGCCCCTGGGTTTCTTGCCTTCTCACCTTCCCTGCCTGTCCTCTATCCACCCATTGCAGTACTGTGAGACAGCGAGTAATGTTCAACAGTTGGTAATTTGTTAATTGATAATTGGTAATTAGCTATTTATTGGTATTAAATATAATCTGAGAACAAGATAAATGATTTTCAGAAATCAATGCTTTTCCTAAAACCATTAAATGTAAAAGAATAGCCAGGGTTTGGGGTTGCTGCAGACATTGCATACTTGGTCCAGGCTATGTGAAACAGAACATGGGACGTTGTATTTTATTTAATAAAAAACCAAAACCAACCAAACAAAACCCCCAAACAAACAAAAAACCAAAACCAAAGCAAAACAAAACCAAAACCAAACAAAACAAAAACCAAACCAAAACGAAAACAAAAAACCAAGGGAAATAATTTTCAACAGCTCATAAAATATGAACACAGTTTCTATGGCTAACGTCACTAAATAAGCTTTTGTCTCCAGTACTGCATAAGAGCTGTATTTTTGTTCTACTGCTGCAAGGACTGTTTTCATCACTTTGGCTTCTGTCTCAGTGCATGTTTAGCTTTTCAGGTGAATAACCTCTCCCAGCTGGAGACTAGCTGTCAGATGTTAGATGACATTAAACCCTAGTGGGTAATATAAGCAGGATAAATCACAACTGATATATAAAATACCTTACTATATGTTATGAAAGGTTGGTATTATACAATTTTTCATTTGGAAGGCAAACTTAGGATACTATTTTACCTCAGTAACACGGTGTCTAATGACTTCTGCTCTAATACATCAATTCTTTTATTGCAGAAAGCATTAATGACATTTTCATCCCATAAAAACAATTGTTGCCAAGGTAGTTCTTGTTTGATAGATCATAGAATCACAGAATGGATAAGACGAGAACAGACTGTGTTGGCTCATCTGGTTCAATCTCCCTGATCAAGCAGGGTAATCCTCAAGAGTGATGCCTTAAAGAGTGATGAAAAAAACCAAACTAGGCAACTTCTGGTAGGAGATAAGTGAGCAGGAGCTTTAATGAGCCTCCAGGCCCCAGGAATACATTTACACAGGATCCCCCCTTTGACCCAGGTTTCAAGATTTTATGATAAAGTCCATCCAATCTCATTCTGTTATTTCCCCCAGTCCTGCTCCATTCCACCCCCGGCACACCTTGTTGGAAATTGGGTCTGGGGGCTCGGGACCCTTCTTTCATCATTGTTGTCTTCTTCACAGCATGTCAAGTCCTTGGAGGCCTTCCAAAGCTTCAGATTTGGAGGTCCTTCTGTCTATGTCTTTATCTTCTGGTGCAGGCTTCGTGTCACTTCTCTGCAATCCTACCTTGAAATAGAGACTAAACAGCTACTGGAATTTTGACGGATTGATATAGGGTGGGCTTGGTATGTGTTAACATTAAGCTACTGAAGTTATTTTACTGGTACATTAGATGTACAATAAGTTCTAAAATCTATAAAATTAAAAAATCAAAAATCAAGGAAACCTTTAGGCATCAAGAGCATTGCACAGGATTGCGTCCAGATGTTTTTTGAATATCTCCAGTGAGGGAGACTCCACAGCTGCTCTGGACAGTCTGTTCTAGTGTGTGATCACCCACACAGTAAAGAAGTTTTTCCTGTTTTCAGGTGAACTTCCCTGTGCTTCAGTTTCTGTCTGTGTCCTATTGCTTGGCTGCACTGAGCAGAGCCTGGGCTGTCCACTTGACACTCTGCCATTAAATACTCACATACATTGATGAGGTCCCCTCTCAGTTGTCTCTTCTCGAGGCTGAACAGGTCTGGCTCTCTCAGTCTTTCCTTATAGGAGAGATGCTCCAGTCCCTTAATCAGCTTCTTCACTTTCCACTTCAACTGATCCAGGAGCTCCGTGTCTCTTGTCCTGAGGAGCCCAGCACTGCACACAGCACTCTGGATGTGCCTCACCAGGGCTGAGAGAGGGGCAGGATCACTTGCCTGACCTCCTGGCAGTGCTCTTCCTAATGCACCCCAGGATTCCTTTGGCCTTCTTGGCCCCAAGGACACACTGATGGCTCATGGACAGCTTGTTGTCCCTCAGGACTTCAGGTCCTTCTTCACAGAGCTGCTCTCCAGCAGGCTGGCCCCAGCCTATGATAGTATATGGGTTCATTCCTCCCCAGGTGCAGGATCCCCCCCTTGCCTCTGTTGAATTCCATACAGGTTTTCTCTTCTCTGAGGAAACTGGTCAACTGATGGTAAAGTTGAGAAAAAAACTGTCTCCACGTGAGGACTCTTACTACCTCAAAGTTTGTACTTGTAAAAGCACAGAAAACAGAGTGTCTATGGTGCAAATGGCTCAGAACAGATCAGACTTTTCCTAATCTGTCCCTAAGAAAATTGCAATAGGTTTATCTAACTTTCAGTAATCCATCCTGAGATCTTCTTAGCCAATTTACATAGTATTTAATTAGTGTAAGAAAACCCTTTGCAAGACCTTTACCTGAAATTTACTGAAATTTAGGCTTGTTACTTCTTGTCCTGTCAACAGTGGACATTGATATTTGTAGTTCCTGTTTCTTCCCACATTGACTTTTTTTCCATGTTTGATAACTTATTTCTGTTTTCAATTCCCTCTCTAGCTGGCTTTCCTGGGTACCCAGAAATTCTCAGGATTTTCCTTCTAGGACCTCAATTTCAAACTGAAAGAGCAAAAAAACAACTGAGAGAATGTATTTCACTTCTCAGGTTTTCAACCAGAATACTTTTTAATAATATTTCTTTGAATTGATGTCTTACTGAGATTACCTTTTCTACATGTAAATGTGCTTTTCCCCATTTGGCATTGTCTGGGCATGACAGCATTTGCACTTCTTTTGCCTAAAGGCAAGTTATGTGACTATTCTTATAACAAGTCTTCTGGCATTCATAAGATCTATATAATGTGAAATTCTTCCAATAGATTTTATTGCCGAACCTGACACCATATGACCTGGGATATTCCTTTTGTCCACTGGGGACAGCTGTCCCAGCTGTGTCACCTCTCTAGTTCTCATTTTTGTGGTGCAAAAAAGGCCCTGATGCTGTGCATTCACTACCCAGCAGTAACAGAAACATCTCTGTGCTATCAACACTGTTTCCAGCACAAATCCAAAACACAGCCCCACACAAGCCACGATGAAGAAAAATTATCTTTTTTTCAATACTGTAAATGTTTCAGATGTCTCGTTATATGTGGATCTTGCTTTTACCTATTCATCACTTAGCAAAAAGAAGGCAATAGCACAGAACAGAGAGTTCATGCCCAGTAAGATCAAAACAAACACATAAAGTATGATCACTGCTGATTTTCTGTTAGAAGTATGTATGATATCTGAAAAGGGACCATTGCAGTTAGGGGCTCAGCTAGCTCATACTTTTCTTTTTCTTTTCTTTTTCTTTTCTTTTTTTTTTTTTTTGTTTCCTGAGGAAAACTATTATTTTTATAGCCTCTTAACCTTTCAAATTCCAATTGAGAACATGTGATGTAAAAGAAAGGAAGTTGTGTTTCTTATCGTCAAAATTGTACATGAAGTTCCAAATGCATTATTTTGAAGGATATATTCCAAATAATTTTGATGCAAAATGATATTCACAAACCTCCTGACAGAAAGTCACCAGACTACAGTGCTGATCTTCCCCTAATGAGTGTCCTTGCAGGGTGATGACTTAATGATAGAACCTAATCCCAGTACAATAAAAAGCACAATTCTCTCCTGTATTAGCACCTTCCCATGCTCACACTGATTGTGACACCTTCACTGGAAAGGGGCCACATGTGCCAATACATTTCAGTCCTGATATGGCTTCCCTTTGTCCTTCATTTTTGATGAAGAATGGGAAGGCAGTCCTTCCCTGTCAGCAACCCTGTACTACAGATACAGTGTGTGGGAAAGGAGAAACAAGGATGTACAGTTTCTACCCCTGGGGCACTTTTGTCTTATGGAGGACATTAGAAGCAGCAGGCACTTGATTATTCAACACAACAAGAAAAAGCCATGTTAAGATAGGTGGGAAGGTTTCAGGCTTTAGAGGAAAATGCAGAGGATGAAAACTGAGGTTTGCAATGGTATGCAGTAAATCAATTTCTCCTCCTGACCTTATGCATTTCTACTTCAGTGTATTTCAGGGAAAATCTTGCTAGTCATGAAATCCCATTAACTTGATGGTCAGCAAGGATGAAGGTTCTAAGCTATTGTTTGCCTGGATGAAAACCACTACCTTCTGAATCAAGCAAGCACTTCATTATTCACGGGTTTGTGTGTTCTCTTATATTGGACAAAAAAAAAAAAATAAAAGGCACAAAACAGGCATGTTGTCCTAAAAAACCTTTCCTGACATAGTCTTTCTCAACGTGAGTTTACTATAGTAAAAATGTTCAATTTTACAAACCTGCGTTTGCTGAAGTAAAGATGTGTGTCCATTGAAACAATCCCCAGATTAATTCTCATGTCTTGGATAAAGCAGGCAGTTTTTGTAACCTTGGTGTTAGTTCCTCCTAGGGGCAAACTAAGGACTGACTATTCAGGGAATAAGCCTATTCACTGAAAAAATATAACTTCCACACTCACTTTTTATTTTAAATTATTATCAAATTATGAATTTTCAGTGGAATTTCATTAAGAAATCCCTCAGGCAAGTAAGTATGCAGCAACTGTAATACTGATATTAACATTTGACTTATGATTCTAAAGATAATTTAATTACTTAAATTCCTGTTTCACCAAGCTTCAAGCATTTAATCAGGATCTTAATGAAATTTAATTTGTAATGTATTTTAAGGGCAAATGTTTAGACAAATTTTATTTATTAGTGCCAGGATATGAAATTAATTTGAAAAGAAGATGAGGTTTTAGGTTTTTTTCCTAGTGCATCTAATGTTTATTAAATGTAAATATTATCCAGGATATTTGAATTGCATAAGCAGGACAAAAGCTGTCCACACATGACTTGAAATATCACTACTTCTCACAGTTTTAGTTTACTCTATCAGCTCATGAAGAGTAATGCCATAAGTATATAATTGCATCAGTAATTTCAATGCATAGTCTATTATGGCAAGAATAAATAATTACACTTTAGATTTCACACTCAAATAATGATTATCACTCCTTTCAGGCATCTTTGCAGAATTATCTCCAATAAATTACTGTAGCTTCTCCCCTTTCCTTCCACATGAATCTCAGTATTGCACACTTTGGGGAACAGTGAACAGCAATGAACAGACAGGCTAGTCCTGCTAGGGAGTCAAAAGAAGAGGAAGAAAAGGTGGCCACTATTTCTAGAATATTTTGGTAACAGGAAGGCATTCTAAGTGACACAGAGAAGATATTCAAAAGTGGACTGCAGAACTAATGTCTCTGAATCAGAATTTTGTCATAAACTTTATTTCCTGGAGAAATTCAGGAAAGCTATTTCTTTTCATTCCTTTCTATACTAACAGGAGATTATGGATGTTGAACAGCTTAGTGACAGGGTTTTTGTAAAGCCTGGTTTTGGCCTGGATTTGGGAGTATTTATCCATTTCTCACTAAAACCCTTCACTGCTTTTTAAAGGCTTTAGCATTCTTTATTATGCTTAAAAGAAGTATAAATATTAAACTGCATGAGAATCATGAAACTATGGTTTCTCAAGAAAACTCTTTTTTTTTTGTCTTTTGCAGGTCATAACATTATTCTTATTGTAGCTCTAAGCACCAAAAGTTATTCTCTTAAATAGTCTCTTTTTTTTTAGTTTACTAACACTACAAAGTTCCCCATTGGACTTACCTACTATCTGATTGACTCAAAGTGTAGTCAACAGAATGCCATCTTAATAACTTAAATCCTTTGTTAATATATTTAAACCTCTAACTTGAAAAATTAAGGTCTTAATATATAGGCTAATTTTTGTTTATTTTACAGTTCATAGGCACTATCATCTCCTTGTTGCTTAAGAATTATTTTCTGTGGTCCAGTATTCATCAGTCTTTACCAGAATCAGACACCAAATACCACTGGAGATTGTCATTTGATTAAAGAGGGATCAAATATTTATTAGATATTATGACTGCAATGGTCCCACCTGTTGGTAGTGTTTGTTCTCCAGCCTGTATCTAGTAAGATGACAAAATCCTCTGTAGAGTTTGTTATTACAATAACTAACTTGACAAGAGTTGGACTCGATTCTTGTGGGTCCCTTCCAACTTATCATATTCTGCGATTCTTTGATTCTGTGGCATCTCTATCTATATCCAGTTCTTAGCTCACGACTCTAGTTCTCTATTTTAGTATTATCTGAGCAGAACCTCATTTACACTTCTTTCTAAGAAGATGCAGTTAAGACATTCCTTGGTCTTTCTTGAAAAGTCTGTATTTTACAGCATTGCTTTGCCAGCCTCAAATACTTACCTGAGTTAAACCTCAGCTGATGTTTTTCACATCCCTGTTATCTCTACTGTGATTGTGGGAGATGACTGGGGAAAGACAGCTTCAGCCTTGAAAGGATGCAGCTGTGAGCATGGCAAAGCAGAGAAGAAGACACCTATGGCCTTTATCAGGCATGGGAAAGTAGAAGAAAGAAGAAAAACAACTGAGAAAAACAAGTGTGAATAACAAGATGTGTTTTGAGACTTACCAGCATGAGGAAAGATGGGAATTACCTATCAGAAGATGGTCTAAGGCTTGTGGACAAAAGTGCTTGGCCAATAGTGTGACATGTGTGTGCATCGACAGATAAGAAAAAGTATAAAGACAAGACTTCTAATAATAAAGTGGCTGCTAGTTGTTAACATTTTTCTTGCCATCAGCCTGTGTGTGTTTTTTTTTTTTCTGTCTGTTGCATGTGATTATTAAAGGAGTGGATATTCCAGAGACTAGAGGTTCAAGTGACAACTTATTCCTAATTCATATACTTGCAATATTTCTTTCATGCCACCTGCACTGCTACAGTCTGTTTTATGCAGGACTGACAAAGGTGCCTGGGAGAGGAGTGACTGATCAGCGTAACATCACCCCACTGTTTCACAAACACAGATCCTGAGATGTGTCAGGACTTGGGATACCATTTGCACAGTTTTTTTAGCCTTAGACACAGTGAAAAGAAGATTGAAAATTTAGCTGAAGGTGCAGCACGAATGGGATTTTGGCTTTCTGAAGAATAAGAAATAACTNNNCATATGCGGTCCATGCAAATAAGAAGTATCCTCACAGAATGAACATCTGGAATAGATAAGGAGTTTAAAACAAAAAGGGAATGTTGGTAGAAGGGGAGAGGAATAGGACTGTTGTGAAAATAGATGCTGTCAAAGAACAAGTATTGTCAGTGAAATCTGGACAGCAGCCTAAACCTGAAATTTTTTTAATAAGACTATGAAGTAAAATAAAGTCTATTTAGGCCAATGTAAAGAATAAAGAAAACAAGTGTGTTGGGACATATTTTCCTTCATGGACACCTACTAAATAATCTTTTAATTTGTACGATCAGGGAATTAATACAATTTACACCAATAGAACTTGCAATGGATTTCTGTGGATTTAACTCAATAAGACTCAGATGGTTTGCTAAAGGGAGAATTAATAACAGACTAAGCAGTATGCCACTAAAACAGAAATATTCATTAATGGACTGATGTGTGAAAAGCACATATATTTTATGCTTTCTGCCAACAGGTATTTTAAAAAGATATTAGGAACCGATACATATAAGCAAACAAGCTTTGCTTCCTAAAAATTTGAGTTTGACCTTTTTATTCATGTGCCCTTTGTAACAAGGAGTTGAGTGAAGTGAAAAATAACAGCTTACTAAGAGTGGCAGAGAAAATTTTGCATGTTATTGAATCTTATATCTTTGTTGTTAGGTGCAACTTTATTTTTTAACCTCAGTAAGAGGTCTGACAGAATTCTTGACTCTTACCTTCAAGAAGAGTTTTCAAAAAACAAAAAACAACCTGGACAGGCTACATCCTATTGAATTTATTACTTCAATTTAGTTTTGTCTTAAAGGAAAACAGAACCAAACTACTTTACTGTGTTTTGTTTTCTGCTAGAAATAACATAATAGAATTCAACATAGCTATCATAAATCACTGAGAATTAAATATGACTACCAAGGCTTGGCATACAATATGAATGACAAGTAAAATTATGAAACAAGCACTTTCAGCCAGCAGACTGTGTTTTCACTAGCTGGTGTAAGTCAATAGGATGTTCTTTGCCTTCTCTGTTAATAAAAAGTGACTACTCTCAGTTTTAGTGATGCTGCTGATCCTGTCTTCTGCTTCATCTGTGTTCAGTGTTTCACAAAGACACATGTTGCAGGAAGGCTGATGATCACTGTTGCAAAAACATTTCAGGTTGGGGAAAATAAATAGGCAAATGTAAACTGACTGGAAATTAAAAACTTGATTTTCTCCATAATGTGTTTACAAAGCAAAAGTCTTAATAAACTCATCATTCTGAATGCTTTCTCACCGCTCTTTATAATCATGTCATGTATATTGAAATTATTTTAAAGGCAAGTATATCAAGCGCAGGAAAGCTGTACAACAGTATTGTTTCCTTACATACTGCAGGTTCAGAAAACCACAATATTCATGAGTCACGAATCCCACCTATTCATCCATTTCCAGATAGTATATGTTCCATGCTTTACTGGAGTTTGTTGTAAGGAAACACTTAAAAAGAGCTCAGAGTAGGAGGAAACATTTTGAGCAAGAACGTGAACCATTAAAAGTAGCTTTTCTACAGAATTTCTGCATAGGATGAATTAAAAGTCCCTCTTGTACTACCTCAAAATAATTCTTTCATCTTGGGCCATGTCCCATGAGGAAGACCTACACAAGAATCTTTGTCACCGAGGGCTTGTCTACATGGGGAACCTTTTGCAAAGTAAGCTACCACGAAATAAAATCATGTTATAACTTTATGCCTGCTGCCTCTGTAGCACAAGTATCTGCAGAGGTTTGCTTGGAACTTTTTCAACAAGCAACATAATTTCACTGAGACCAGACCTGTGTGTCTTATCCAGCAGCTTGTCTTCAATACACTGTACTCCCTCTCATGCCTCATTTGACTCTGCCTTTGCTCACCCCTTTCCCAGGGTAGGCTGGACTGATGACACCACTGAATGATTCAATGATTGAATGATTCAATGATTGAATGATTCAATCATGATACCTTAATTGGATAACAATATTATTCAGTCTTTCTGAGAGTTGTGGCTTTCATAGTGTCTCACTAGCTCTACCAATAACCACTGAGACCTTGATGAAAATTGTATATGCCTGGGACACACAGACAAATTTGACACAGATTTAATGAACATGCAAGAAACATTGAGGATTTTATGCAGGATAAACCCACTCAAGGTCTAATTCAGAAGCAAATTGTAAAATGAGAAGGTCAAAAATCAGAACCATTATTACAGTGCCTTGGAGTAAAGTTTCTATGTATTTTATTCTAAGTTTTCCTGAAGCAATTTAAAGCATCTTACCTCAAAGCATTTAGGAGCTAGTTATCTCTCTGAAAGCAGCATTTAAATGGAGTTCTTTTTTTTTTTCCCTAAAAAACTTCACTCTTGTGATCAAATGCAAAATCCTTTCTGTAATCTTCTGTTCAAAGACTTTACAGACCCCAGTGGAAATCGTTTTCATTATAGCTTTCATGTTTGAAGTACTCTATTTGTTATCTCAAAATGCTTTTCAAAACTTAAGTTTATCACACTGCATTTTAAAGATTATGTTTCAAAGCTGTTATTTACACAGGGAGCTGAATGAAGACCCTGTAGTTGCTCTGTTGACACAGGAAAGAAAAGAAGAAAAAAGGCATGATCCCATGATTTTATCATTAACTATATCAATTTTTCATTAGTCCTCATTAGACACATGCACATGACAGAGTTCTCTGGTGTAACAGTTTATATTTTTGAAAGTTTTCTGAAAAAGCAGCAGTTATGCACTTTCTCAGCTATAAAAATAATTTTATGTATCTCTTTCTTAACATAACAACCACCTCCAGAAAACAGTGGATCAGGCAATGGTAGGGTTGCAGAAGCCGACAAATTGAATTTTCCTTTAGGTTGGTGGGAGGAAGGATTCACAAACTACAGGAGAGCAAATTACAGTTGGAAAATCTGAATTGTCTTGAACAAATTTCAAAAAGCCAGTGACCCTTTCTTAATTTATACCTCTCATTCTTGCCTTTTAGCAATTTGTTATTGGAAGGAGCTCTCATATTCCAACTGAGGCTTCAAACTCTGCTTCTCACACCTCCTCTTTCAGTTACAAAATCAGGTCCTTTCAAAATGTGCAGAGCAGACATGAGGCCTAGGGCCAGCAAATCTTTTTTTTTAGGCTTTCAATGGAATAGTCAATTTATGCATCAGACAGTAAAGCAAGATGTGGAACTATCACCAACGTACATGTCTTATGGATAAAAGAAAGGCACTTTTTTTCCCTGCAAGGTAATAGAACAACTTCTGAAGTTAACCCTGTCTCTTGGGCTGTTTTGCTTCCTCAGCCTGCAAATGGCTTTATTTTTCCCTTCTGTATTTGAGCAGGGACCAATCTTGGTTTTGTTTGTCAGGCAGAGCTTGTAACCATTAAAATACTTGTCTGGGTTGTACTTTCTCCTCCCTGGTGAAGAGACTGCTGTGAATAGTTAATCCAGGATGAAAGGTATGAGTTTATATTGCTACACTGGTACTGCTCATTTCAGGCTTTTACTGTAGGAAATTGAGATAAACTTGCATCTCGGATATTAGTCCTCATCCCACTGTGGCAGAGGAGTGTTTTAGCAAAGGATTCATATAGAAATAACCACAATAGTAACTTACTTACAAGCTGGACTTGTTTACAAATCTGAAGTACTTAAAAAAAAAAATTAGTCATAGTAATAGTCATAGTAATTTTCCACCCTGACCACAATTCAGGACGGTAACTTTCTTTGATAACAAATATGTTATTCTGCTTTAGTTGTTATCCAGGCAAAAAAAAAAACAGTTCTCCAAGGCTGTTTGCTAAAAAACAGGAGCTTGTCAGACAGCACTTGTTCCTGGGAACAGACAATGCTTCTGTAAAGCTCAACAGGAGCCCAGCCCAGGTGCTGTTCTTCAAGGCAAGGAGGCGATGGTGGGGGATGCAGCAACACACTCACCCAGATTTGAGTTCAGCAGGTTAAGTGCAGAAGCCTTGTACTCCATTATTGGCTGACAGAAGCCATTTTCTCTTCACTCCTTATTTCATTTACTCCCCGTAAAATTGCTTTTTTAAACTTAATTCAAAAGATTGAATTTTTCTTTAGAATTGACTTACAAAGTGATCAAAAATGCTTTAACCTATTTTGAGAGAGAGAGATAGAGTTAACTTTTGATTTTATAGACTCCATCGTTTTGTCCTATTCTTTCTTTATAGGGCTAGTCAGTAATAGCGTCAATAGTCTTTTAAAAATAACTTCAAGGACATCATTTTTGTTGACAGTCAAACATTAAAAAAAGTTTTATCCCTTTCTTGCTTTATCATCTCTGTTGACTGTGTCATTGGCCAGTATAAAAGGAGCTTTTGATCCCACATAGCTGCCTTCATGGGTGTATTGATATGTTTTAAACTGTCTCTGTGCTCTGAGTGATAAGAGGCTTTTTGGAAAGAAGATTAGAAGTTTTTCCCCTTCTATCCAGTGTGTCACATTATCAATCATTTCTAGGTCCTGAACAGAAAGCTGTAAGAAGCCTTGCTCTGGTATGGTTAAGACAATGTTAAATACTTGACATTGTTTTGGTTTGAGTTGTGCAGTGTTGCAGAAGCAAACTAAAGTTATTTTTGTTCCTCTGAATTAGCTTAACAGATGACAATATTTCCCTGAAGAAGGGCAGATATACCTTTATCAATCTGTCACAAAGAAATGGTGACAAAAAAGGTAGTTTTTCTTGTATTTGGCTAAAAGCAGGGCAAACAACAGAACAAGACCCAAAGCAACCACACAGGAAAAAAAAAAGAGGAATGACAGGTCTTAATTTCTCAAAATTATTCTTTCAGACTAGCAGACAATACAGTTCATACACACAGAACAAAGTGCATTGTGTTATTTTTCTTTTTTATCTCCCTATGGTTACACAGTCTGTTTCCTTATTCACATTTCATGGGTATGTCCAACAACCACACAACCCTGATGTGAGCTGACAATTATCCTTAGAGTCCCTTATCAAAGAATTTTGAATATTAACTTCAGTGCAATTTAATACCTTTTTATTGTACTATTATGTGTGGTGGTGTTTTTTAATTTTATTTTATTTTTAATATTAAAATAATGTTGAAAGCAAAATCAGAGAAACCTTGAAACAAAACTGAAATAATTACATTCAGGTAGACTCTAAGTTATTGCCCTTAATGCTATGAAATTACCACTTTTTCTGATATGTCAGTTAAACAACCCATCTTAGAAATTTATTTTTCTCTAAGCATTTTATTTTAAAGCTATTCAAGCAAACCTAACTAATTCTAAATTCAGACTTCTAAATTAGCTTTGTATAATCAAAAGTCTGCAAGAACAAGTTTCTAGATAATCATAAATGTCTAAGAATATTTGTATGGACATTAGTGATGACAGATGTTAATTTGAGTTAAATCATATGGTAGCCTAGACAGACTCCCTGCCAAAGTTCACGTACATTTTCACTCTTAAGAGTAGGATTTAATTTTATAATAAGCTGAAAAAAAACCAAACAAAAGAAAAAACCAACAAAACCCAAAAACCAAATAAAAAAACCACCAAAACCCAGACTTGTACACTACTAATAATAACCAAAAAAATCACTTAAATTTTTCCACTCTACTAGGATTCTGATACCAGGCACTTAAAGATTACAATGGGCACATATGAAATATGTTTTTTCTTTCCAGAAGTTTTGCTTACCATATTGCTTAACTGCATTTTCAAATGTGATTTTAAAAATCTTGAGCAAGAGATCATATATTATGAATTTAGACTAATTAAGAAATTTGTCTTTTGTTTGACATCTCAATTTGTTGTGGGTTTTTTAAAATTAATTTATTTATTATAGAGAAAAACTGAAATTCACAGTTTGGCTTTTAAAATATGTAGAATATCAAGTGGTGACTTTCTATCGATGTTGTAAAAATCTAAAATATTTTAAAATTATGTTTAAATTATATTTAAAAACCAAAATTGCAATTTTCTTAGAAATTCATCTTCTTCTAAAGTCCTGTCATTTCAGGGGACATTGTTGCCACAATATATATTTTGCATTTTCTTGTTTTCTTGTCCTTGTGCTCCAAGTAAATAGTCATCTTCTTTGAATGGCAAATACTGAAAATAAGTCTTTCTTTAAAAGCTCATTTTCTTTATGTTTTTAATTAACCCTATCACTGTATGTTTAATTATTCCTGAGTGCAGTGTTCCTCTACGGAACAGAGATAACACTCGTAATTCATTTCCTTACTGAGCTGTGAAAATTACTTGCAGACCAAATACTGCAAGATTTTGTCAAAAGAAGACAGAGTTGAAACACAGCACAGAGATACCTAGCAGACTAAACCTAGAATACATAAATTGCTGAGTGATATCAGATTATAAAGAAAAAGGAAAAAAAAAGTGAGACCGGGGTTCCATTCTCCAAAACCTCTAATCTATTTGTTTCCACTGTACTAGTACTGCAAGTGCAAGTTATATGAAAGTGTAGAAGTTTGTAGGGCCCATGTCCTTAAGTCCTTGGAGCAGGTATTGGTTTGTGTCTTCCAGCCTGACAGCCTGCTACTGCAACCAAATAAATGTATTTGAACTAAGAGTGAATGGAAGATAAAGCTAAGCAAAGTGACAAGAACACTCTTCAATTAACAGTAGCTGCTTGGCAATTTTTAGTGAGAAAAGATAGAAACAAAGTTAACAAGGTTTCCTTGTGGTTCTTTTTCCTTTTTAATATAATCAGGATTTTTTTTCCTCTGAGTTTTTAGGGGAAGGTTTCTGCCTTCAACAACCAGCCACAGAAGTGTGCTGCCTCCACACAGCAGGAGTATTAAAGCAGCAACCCTGAGAGGCAGTTAAATGAAGTGCCATTGCATCTGCCCTTGCACAGTCCTGTTTTAAATGCTGTGAAACTGTTTTCCCTTTGTGTGGAATTCCTTAGTGTTTCTCCAGAGGACAAAAGAGGAAAGCCAAGGAGGAGGTCACTGCTAGGCGGTGTTTGTGGTGTATAAAGTTCCTGAGTGGCCTGAAAATTACATACATGCAGGATGTCATAACTTTACTGATTTATGACCATGAGGGAAGAAAGAGGTGCCACAATCAAGTTTTTACAAAACAGCAGCATCACTGTCAATAAATGTACAAATGAACTGTTATTCTCTATACATAATCAAAGGAATTATTCCTAGTTAACTCCTGATGTCAAACTTTATAAAGATACAAGTTTGTCTTTTAGTCTGAACGTGCCATGGTATATGTGACATTTCCTAGTTATTGACAACAGCATTTTAAAATTAATTTAAATTTCTAGCTAAATGACAAACATTACTTGCCTAGTAACTAAGCATCTAACGCAGGAAAACTTAGAGCTGGAATTGAAATATGCTAGTCTATAATTACTGCAATAAGTACATATAGTTGTAGCACTGTTCCTGAGAGGCAGGCACACCTACTGGAGAAACTATATGTAGCAGTAAATAAGAAAACAAACCTTGAATCTTTTTAATTCCTTTTTTAAAAAATAATTTAGGAATTCAGATATGAAACATCATTGAGGCAATGTAAATTGAAGATTCCTATTGCTGTTTAAATGTACAGCTACAAATCGTCACTTGACTGCTATCTGTTATGGGATGAGATTAAAATTAAAATATTCCCTTTTACACAGGCTTTCCACTGCCCCTTTATGAATGCAACTTGTTTTAAAATGAGGATTCTCATGAAACCAGACACATGCACTTGAGTGGAGACTGAAAAAAACACCGCAGCTCCATTTACATACTATTGCTTAGGCGTGACTTTACCTTATTGATACTGAGCAGATATCAAATTATATTTATTTATATCTATAACTGCATAAAAATAACCAGCTATATTTCTTATTAATACAAGCAAGCTAAAGATCAACATGGGCAGTAAAATGCTGTTTTATGTACCCCTTGGAATGCTGAATGGTATATAATTTAATTCTGTAACCTTAATATTTCTCACTTTCCCTCCTCATCCTAGGAAAAACAAAAAGGAAATGCATTATGAAAAAATGTGTTAGTTCTACAATATAATTACTGCCATGTTACTGATGAATTCATTGCAGCTGAAGTTTGGAGAAGTAAAATGACTCCAGTTTTAGGGGGAAAAACATGTCAGTGACGTTCACATAAATGAGGCAATAACCCATTCTCTTAGAATCTAGCCACGATATTCAGGATGGACAGAACTATAAGACACAAGTTCATCCTCTCCATCTGACTACAGGCAACACTATTGCAGAACCATATTCATAATCAACAGGTGGACCTTCTGTCCCCTCCACTCCCAGAAAATCCCACCCTTCTGTGGCCCACTGGCTCACACACTGAATTCACAAGTGTGATGTAATTCAAATCTATGCCCACTTCCTGTTGGGTCTTTTTTATAGCTAAAAGTTTTCAAGAGCTACAGAAAAGGAACTCTCCAAAAGTCAGGAGCTTATTTTGTTGGCTGATTTGCTACTATTTGATTTCTTTCAGGCATCCTTACTGTGTAACAAAGGTAAAATAATTTAATTAAAAGTTTAAGAACAAACTACAAATTTTTCTGTTTATTACTAATACTCTTCAAGGCAATCAGAAAGTCTGAAGGACTATTCTAACTTTTTTACTTCTAGCAGATATCTATAAGCTTTCCCCTGAGCTTGGTATTATGTTTAAAAACAGTTACTGGCTTAGAATGGCACAAATTTAAATGACTAAATAAAGTCATGAGCACAGCTTTTATTTCCACAGCTGCAACAGAGGAGTGGTGTGGGTGTTACAGGAGACATAAGTGAAAAACAATGATAGGTTAAAGAACAAAAAGACACAGAAGACACAGAGGTAGAAACTGATTAAATTGCAGGGATAGTTTTACAAAATGCTTTTTATTCAATGTAATCTTTATTCTTCATGTTTTTCCTTTCTGCTAGGGTATAAATAATATTATTTGGGAACTGACTAAAACAGTTAGCACATGACATCTCTGATGAAGATTAATTTCATGAAAGGGCTAGGTCAATGCAAAGGACAACCTGAGAAAGCTGAGGGGGAAGTATGTTTACAAAAGTTGTTTCCTGCTTGGTTTTGCTCAATTCTGAATCTCACCCGTACTGTTGAACTGCTCAGAAAAATTTACTACTCCATTCACTTGCTAGTTACGCTGCTTTAGTTTCCGTTCTCTTAAACAAAGTTCTTATTTTATCAGAATTTCCCCCAAGAATGTGTCGCACTTCAGACTCACATCACAGGTCTGTGCTGTGAAATAGTTGACTGGTTTTGAAGCTTCTTCATTTTCTTTTGACAAACTCGGAATGTGACCCATCCAAGAAGGAGTTTATGCCCTCAGTGTTCAAATGCTTGATTTTACAAGGTATTTTTGTTCAGGAGCCTAAATTACATACTCTCTTCATAATGCAAAACTCAAAGGTGTAATTTAGTTCATTAAATGATGGACTGAGTTCAATCATTTCTTCGTTCAACCTAAGTAATTGTCATATGCGGGGTGAGGAGAAAGGCAAGCTTTGTTATGCAGAAACATAGTCCTACCGATTAAAAAAACTGTTAACTTACAAAAATATGCAAACCAATAAATTTTTAAAAGTATGCAAAACTGTGTGGTATTTTAGGGATGGGATTTTTTTCTGGTTTGGGGATTTTTTTTTAAATGGTTATAAGGAACCATAGCCTAAGTCACTTTTATGAGACAATAACTTTATAATTGTACAGTTCACTGTTATTTGGGCCCTTGATATAAACAGGATTACTGAGCAGATCAATGCTAAAAATAGGACAGGAAAAAAAAAATAAACTAAATAACTCGGTTTTAACCAGAACAGTGTCGTGATGGTTCTCTTATTCTGACAGTAATGGAGAACCTAAGCACCATAGCAAGAACCAATTGGGAACAGAAATTTCCTAGGAAAACTTTCATTTCAAAGTCAGACTTTTTTGTAAAGCTAAGACCTCTCACAGCAATTAACTTATGACAAATAAAATAAGATCCATTATTTGCTAAAATGATAAATGTTGTCCAAACTTATATAATCCACACAGTGCCTTAAATTGTCAGCTGAAACACTATTACAGTTCACGATACTAATGTGCCTGTCAAAATTCTGAACCTTGTTCAGCATACTTAAGGGAACTCCTTGGCACATTTCCAAGTTGAGGGAGTAAATTGCATAAATGCTACTTATTTTCCCACTCTTTCTCATTTCTTTTTGTTAATATACAGCTCTGTAGTAACTCTTATGCTAAAAGCTAGAAAACAAAAAATATCCTTTGTATTTTGTAGTCTTTTAAATCATGGAAATAAAATACTTTGATATGCTTCTGATTTATTTGTGATACAAGTCGTACAAATGCAGTGAATTTTTAAAGGTAGATTTATGTATATATATACATACATAGATATATAGATATATATAATCCTTACTTCCCTAATTGAAATAGCTAACTCCATAGCAACATAAATCAAAGTTTCCACACAATTCCATCTTAATTACCAGAAATTCTTTTTTCATTTCTTCCGGTTCATGAACCGAGGGGGGAAAAAAATAAATAAAAAAAGCCTTTTACAACTAAAAACTCCCTTCAAAGCAAGAAAAGACAAAGCACAAAATTTGGTTCTGTCACTTCATACCACTTCCTTAATTTTTATATTTTTATACTCTTAAAAATTAGCTGTACACGTCAAGGGTAAAGATGAGAGTTTCTCAGCTGCAAAGAAGTAATGTAGCCATGAGGTCAGACTGGCAAAACATGTTTTGGTTGAATTCCCCAGACAGCAAGTTACATGATGGGTCTCTTGAGCAGGATCAGTCCTTTTTGTGGTTTCCTTCCTGTCTGTGGTGCCAGCTGGACACCGGCAAGTGCCAAGGTGGGGACACACCTGGCCAGAGCAGTGCTGTCCCACTCCTCAGATGGCCCCAAGAGAGTCATCTCTCCTCCCTGAGACTCCTTAGGGCACTTTGAACTGAGCTAAGGGGTTTTTTTTTCAAACTTCTCTCCCTTACCATAGCCAGCCTGGTTGTGCAATCAGTTCAGAGCATCAAGGAAGGCTGACCTGCTCATTGCTCACAAATGTCAGGGAGAGAAGCAATGCAACTTTTCACCAAGCCTTACATGGACAGTGGAGAGAAGCCCCAAACCACTCCTGCCATGGACAGGACCAGTAGCATGCTGGTCCCTAGGTGCACCAGATAGCCCAGGGATTATTTCCTCTCTGAAACAGACCATGTGTAAAACACAGCTTAAGGCAGCATATTCAACCTAAAGCTTGCTCTCTGCAGAATTAGTATCACCAAGTCACATATATCAAAGTGCTGAAAAGCCTCAGCACTGAGTTTTCAGTTTATCATTCAGTCCTAAAAACCTAGCTTTTTGTGAATATCGTGTTGTCTGCCCTGGGAAAGAAGGGAATAAAAGGAAAAAAAAATAAAATGAAATCATGTTGTAAAGAACATCATGGTGCTTTATAAGTCCAGAGAAATCAAAGAATGAAACAGAGAAAAAATATCTATGGGGTGTTATGAGAAGGTCTACCAAAATACAAATATTAAATAGATAATACTAATATTTGTCTCATTACAGTATTATTACAGCAAAAAAGTTCCTCTAAATAGCTGCTTTTTAAGCATTTAGTTTAATAGAGATGATCTTCACCTTCCTTCACAGGAGCATGCTAACACCATTGTTCCTCACTTTCTCCTGTTTTCCAGAGCATATTTACTTTTGAAATGCTAAATAAAGGGATGAAATTTGATTGAAAGTTTACTATGCACACTGCAGTGCATTTCATACCTGTGCCTCAACACATATACACATCAAGCTTTTGCAGCAGGTCAATATCCAAGGAATTTTCCTAGCTCAATCTGGTTTTGTTTCCTCTATGCAATTCAGAATGTAGTACAAGAACTAGCATAAATATCTTCCCTTAAATATTTGTATTACTCCCTAGTTTTTTTGGCTGCTGATATAATTTCTAGCTTGGATTAAGATGCTCCAAGAATTTTTTAATGGGACACAGCCAATAACGTACTAAACAATTGCTTTAACAGGATAGGGAAAACAGTAATGTATCTGATATTAAATCACAGTAAGTCCTTTCCACCAGTGAATGAATGCAAAGGATGCTTTTTTCCTCCCTCTTTGTTTAAAATTCTTCAGTTGCCATTTAAATTTTTTACCTTATAGTCTTTCAATATCTGAACCCCTCAACATATGACACTAAACAGCAGATATTTAGAAATTGTTTATGCTGTGATTGCTATTACCTATTTAATAACACTTGTGATATTTTGTTAAGATATGAGTGATTTTTCTCCCTTTTATAGGAACATTCAGGGGCAGTTTGCACTTGGACTTACCTGCATGAAGCACAGACAAAATATGCCAGTAGTAGAAACACATGACAGGATTTCTGGATTTAAACATTACTTATTAGCAAGAATGAACAGACAAACATCCAAACAATCATTTCACAGAAATCCATAATGAAATCCTAGTAAATCAATAACAGAAATGTTGTTGATGTCCAAATGACATGGCCTACAAAACCCCCCACATTTTCCCACTCAAATTGCAGAATAAATAACTCTTCCCCATTTGAAAATGCAGTTGCTTACAAAGCATGTTACTGAAATCATAGTTCAGTTCCAGCTGCTTCTCAGCAGTTCCTTGGTATGTCATGCAAAGAAAATATGCATATTGTATCTTCCTGTAGCCTCCTCAGTCTCCTTCCCTTTTTTCTCCAATGAGTGCTGCAAGTTCCAGTTTATGCTTTCCTTGTGCTGACACAATCTGCATCAGCCAGGCTTAGGGATAAACCTAAACTTTGCTAGCCTGCTCTGCAAGGAAGAAAGCTTCCTAGCAGATAAAAGCCAGAGATCAATAACCTGTATTGGCTAAAAACTTGAGTGTGGATGGATTCAGACTCATCTCTGATTGTTTTCAGCCATGTGATAGTGTCACAAAAGGCAAAGACCCAGCCTTTCAGATTGATGGAAAGTTGCAGTCACAGACATTTTCAATATAGAATTGTCTGACACCTGTTTTATAGGTCTGGCTGCAGGGAGTCAGGATGACTTTACAATTTCCCACAGGAAGAGTAACATCACAAAATTATGCATTATTTAGAGTATTTTAAACAAAGATTGCCCAGGAACAGTGATTTTCTGGGTTTCAGTTATAATAAAACAGATAGGGAAGATATAAAACTTGCAGTACATAGTGACTATGCCACAATTAATTTTAAAACAACTCTACACTTATTTGAAATTTTTGTGTGCTACATTGTGTTCAGACTGAAATAAGAACAGCACAGTTTAGGAGTCAAAGATCAATCATGACTTTTATCTCTTACCACACTAACATTGCCACCAAATTGTTATTTTCTATTGTATTCACTGAGTTACACAACTCTTCGCATTATGAAAAAAAGACACATTTGTATTGTATTCAAATGTCACATGTTCGGCTCTGACCTGATTGGTGACTAGAGTTTATTTTTTTTATTAGTTTTTAAACTTGTGTAATTGCTTTGCCAGGAGATGACAAATAGCAAAAAAAATTATATTGCATCTAAAGGGACTTTCTGCAAAAGCCCTCTAGATCAAAGTTTTCTATCTCACTTTTCATCAAAATAAATTTAATTTTCTTGAGTGTAGAACATGATTTTCTAGTGCTCAAAATTTTAGTTTCCCCAAGTCACTAACATGAATGAAATGGTCAAATTATGTTTAGGGAGAAGAAAAAACAAGATTAATGAGGTTACAATCACTCTTTCCTGATACATAACTAAAACAGTCTAAGGTCTTTTCATCCACACATGCAGCTGTGAGACCAACAGATTGCTTTCCCATTCATGCATGATCTCTGCTTTTATCTGATGGTTTTAAGACTTGATGGGTAACAAATGTGATTAGACTGAGAAGACCAAATGGTGTGACACGCCCTTATTAGATGTTCCCTGAGAGTCATACTGCACTAGCCTCTCTAACTAATGCTCTCAGCTCAGTTCTCTGGTTTTTGTCCTTATTTTGTCTCTTGCAAAAGTATAGATCATGCTGAGAACACATCCCTCAGCCCACAGGAAGGCTTTGAAGTGTTTCTTCTCTCTTGCATACATCTCAATTATATATATATATATACACACACATATGTTTTTTCTCCCCCTTTGGCTTCTAACCAGAAAAGTACTGCCTTAAATTAGGTGCCTTACCCCAGGCACTTTTACATGGAGTTAGTTGGTCTGGACTTCTCCACTGTGTTAGAACTATACAGCTATACATAATTATTTGACATAGTTTCATTTTTTTAGAAAGAGCTCACACTTATAAAACAACATATGAAAAACACTCAGGCATGCCAGTTTTGGGATTTTTTCATATTTCTTCTTCGGCAAAAGTCAACAGAGTTCCTCACCTTGGTCTTGCTCCGCAACTTATCTGATTGTTAGTGCTGGAGAGTGTTAGTAGCTGCATATTCACACAAGAAGTTTTTTTAAGTTTCTTTTCTGAACATTTTGCACGAGCAAATTTCAAAGGGCAGAAGATTCAAGAAAGTTAAAAAAAGAGGTTTGGGAACAGTTTATCATCTTTTAACTTCTTACTTGCCTGAATCTGGTTCCAAAGGGTCAGAAACGATGACATTTCAGGTCAGATGATTCTAGTTCTGTTCTGCACAAAACAAAGAACTGCCGGGAAAAAAAAATTGACTTTGGTAATAAGGGAAACAGGCCAAAAGCATCACCTGGATACAGAATCACAGAATAATTTATGTTAGAAATAGCCTGTAAAATCATGGAGTCCAACCCTTGACAGATCACCACCTTGTTAGCTAGACCATAGCCCTAAGTGCCATGTCCAGATGTTTCTTGAACAATTCCAAGGATGGTGACTCGACCACTTCCCTGGGCAGACCCTTCCAATGCCTGACAACCCTTTCCATGAAGAAATTTTTCTTGAAGTCCAAAGACTTTTTCTTTAGGTCTTGAAGACCTAAACACCCCCTGGTGCAGCTAGATGCCATTTCTTCTCATTCTGTCACCATTTGCCTGAGAGAAAAGGTCACCTCTCATCTTTCAGGTAGTCATAGAGAGCGATAAGCTGCCCCTTGAGCCTCCTCTTCTCCAGGCTGGTAAATCCCAGCTCTACCAGTGCTTCTGGTATGACTTATCTCTAGACCTTTCACCAGCATTGTTGCCCTTCTCTAACACCTCAACTGGTCACAAGGAGCACAGAACTGGACACAGCACTTGAGGTGAGACCCAACCAGTGCCCAGTACATGGGACAGTCA
>VWZF01003634.1:112946-133106 GCA_013396755.1 Sclerurus mexicanus | reverse complement strand
TATATATATATATATATATATACACACACACAATATATATTACACAAACAGAATGCATATTCTGTGTAAATTTTTGTTCTGAATGGAAAGAAGGAGATATCTGTCCTTGCTATGTAATTTTCCCAGAATACTCATCCTTTATGGAAGCTAAAGAAACACTAACAAACAGTCAAGACTTAAATGCCTGATTAAAATGCTCTCCCAGTAAAATTTTGATGCTTCATCTCTTGATTCATTCAATGTCATTTCATTAAAATTCTATGTGGATAAACATGGTCTAAATTAGTATTAAAAAAAGAAAATAAAATTATTGGAAAACGAACTCTGCCCATCAAGATCTTTCTGGTCTATACACAAGTTTAAAAAAAAAAAAAAGGGAAAAATGAATTTANGATAAATGAGCAAAAGGAAACACTGACATTCTGTAGTATCACTAGCTTCAGTTATACTTATAGGTCTCTTTGGATTCCCACTGAATATACTTGTCATATTTCTATTCATTTTTGGTAGTTATGTCTTTCTTGCATATTGCATGTTCCTAACATCCATGATATGTGATATGGTCATTACCACACCACCTGCCATCTGATTTGGGTGCACTTAAAATGTGAGGCAAAGGAAAATGAGTTATCAGTTATGTACTGAAATTAATATGAAAAGACTGGATTTAAAGGTAGCTAGTAAGTCAGAAAGGAAATATTTACATCATGAAAACAAGCAGCACTTTCGAAGTTAGAAAATTGAATGAAAGAAAAGCAAAGCCAAGAGATTCTTAGAAAAGAATAAAGATATAGATAAGATTTCATCATTATATTGAAGATATCATTAATAATATTTCTTCTTTACCCTCTCAAAGGATTTTGTTTTTCATTAGTCACTATGAACAAAGGCCTTAAAAGAGATCTCAGCCTCTTTCTCAGTCGAAATGAACACAGTAGGCCTGTGAGCAATTGAAAACAAATGTTTATAATTAAATAACTAAACAAGTTAAGACAGAGTGCTTTGGAGAAACTGTGTTCATCGGTTGTTTTAAATAGTACATGAACCCCTAGGAAGCAATAGCTCTAACTTTTCTTAGAAAGGCGATCACAAGTTGTGTCATTCCTACTGTATCATTTGTGATGCACATGTTATGAAGTTATGTCCTGCCTGGCCAAGGCATAATTCAGAAATCATGTGTCTGTTCATTCTTTTGCTATAAAACAATCAATATCCCTGACTGACTCAGCAATTTCATTTGTACCCCTTGATTTTAATGTATCCTCTTGTGTAGGTTACACTACGCAAAGATTTGACAAATATTTAAAGGTGTGTTTTTCCTCCACTACCCCTGTTGGTTGGGAAGGTTGTATAATTCCCATTCAACATATATCGATACCTAAGAAGCCATGCTCCTCCTAGATGGTGAACTCAGTCAATTCACATCCAGTGCTGAGGCACCTATGGTAAGAGAGAAACTGATTTTAAAGATGACATTTCAGGACACCCGAAGCAGTGCTTACCCACAGAGGACCTTACTCTGAGTCCAGTGCTCACATCTGGGTGAGTTCTGGCTCTCACAGCTGGAAATGTTTAGCCTCTGGCTGTAGGCAGCTCTTTCCAACCCACAGGCCACTGACATCAACAGAGCATCCAAATATACAGAAATTTTTTTTTTCCTAGTATTTGCCATTGTAGTTATACAATTAATTCACATTCATCTGACAACATTTGGTGGCTGTCATGTTATATCAATGGTACAGGGATTTTCTAAATTTACTTTAACTCAGTTACATGTATATGAACTACTAGAAAGTGTAAATATTTATTTAAATATCCCAGTTCATGCTTGAGACTTAAATTAACAGCTGGAGGAAAACCAGCCAAAAATACAATTAGAGGAAGACAAAATAAACTTTTATCTTTCAAAGTTCAGCTAAACAATGTAAACAATGAAAAAATGTAAGAGTAATTTTTCTGTTTTCTTACACTATGTTTTTCATATCCTACTATGGTTGAATAGATCTCTTATTCTTTCAAAGAAAGACTCCTCTGAAGCATGAATGTAGGATCTCTAGATAATTATGGTGTATTCTAAACTATAACAAGACCTTTAGGAACTGGTCTGAATAAATATCTCTGGAATTCTCAAATATATGCAGAAGTTTAATGAGAAATTTAGGTTCAATCACAGATGTCCCCTGTCTAAAATTATTAATATTGTAAAAGGTTGCAATATTTAAAGTCGGAAAATAGAAGTTCGAATATATAATTCTAATAATAAATCAAAACAGCTGTGGCAGTATGTTTTATGTACTACAAAGTATTGCAAATAAAAAATTTACTTTTAGTTATGTCTATGAAATTTTATGCTTCTAATTTCTAGGCAGCAGGACAACTGTGAAAGATCTGCACACAGTCTTTTGGGATGTGAAATAGGGGGAAAATGTGCTTTCCATTTTCTTTTTTACTTATAACTTTAAAGTTTATTTAGAAATTATTTNAAAAAAAAAAAAAAGGTAAAAATTAATTTAATCCTAAATAGGCAACTTTTGATAATATTCATTTAATTAATATGTTATTTAAAATACAGTTGAAATAACCAAAACATTTCATTATACACTCAATTGGAATGAAACAACCTTTTTATCTACTTCTTCCATTTGTTCTTATTCTTTCTAGTGCTTTTTACTCTGGAGAATGAAGTCTCTTCAAGCAATCACTTATTTCAGTTAATGTCATTACTGAAATATATGTTTAGTAGGAGAAGGAAAGTGTTTGCATTTAATTTAATTATTCTAGGACAGCGACAACTTCTTCAAGAGTAATAGTACAAGCCAAGGTAGATATATCTTTTTGATGAACTGCAGCAAAATAATTTATTTCTGGAACAAAAAGCTTACTAAGCCAGCTAGCAAACAGATTTTTATGTTTCTGTAGATAAACTAGAAAACAAGAAAATATATTTTGTTTAAAACTTTCTCTTTTTTTGTTTCTTTTTTTTAAATTTTCCTCATATGCATTACTCACTTGCACTATTGAAAGTTCAGATCACTGCAAACTTTTCATTAACTTCTCTTTGGTCTAAGGAAGAGCAGAACTATGAAGACCTGAAATATCTGGTCATCAAGGCAAGTGCACATGATTTGGACCAGGCTTGTGAATCTTTTTATTATGCTCTGATCTTTATGGATATGTCTGTACTAGTAAATTATGCCTGTCACTGTTTCCTCTACTGACATGCAGCTGCTTATGAGGATCCTGCCCAGGTGTACTCCTAGACACATTTAATTAGCCTTGGCACAGCTGGTGTAGTTAGTTCAGTGGTGTCCCATGTGTTAGAGTCATCTCTTGACTGATCTGTAGCAATATCACTCAAATCTGGCATCTGTTCAAAGATTGAAAAGCAATAGACTGACAGGCCAACCACATTTTTCCTGTGAGCAAAAGGGTTATGTTTTTTTTTTTTTGAATGACTACATTGATCCTTGCTCTCTGGCAGGCGCCTGTGGGGAAGTATGAGTTATTCCCTGGAAGGGAATTTCTCATTGACTGTCTTGTTTTTTCTCTTTGAAAGGGCCAATAGTCTCAAGCTTATGTAGATATATATTGCAGTGATATGACAAAGTAGTCCCAGAAAAAAAGAAAAAGAATGGAAATTGTTGGTTATAGCCAGTACAGATTTATGTTTCAAGCAGTGAGATTTAAATGCAGAAGAAATATCTGCATTTTTTAATTTTTCTTAAGCTTGTTGACCAATGCAACTAGAAAGAAAGCAATTTCAATAACAAAATGAGCATAAAGCATCAAGTGTGCACTACCTATACAAAATATCTAGCATGAGTTCTGCAAGGATATGATTAAGTCAGTGAATCCTGAGGTACATGGCATTAAAGACTGTAAGCTTACCTTGTATTTTACTTCTAGAGATTCACATCCCTCCCTGAAGAAATCACCCAGTCAGTGAGACAATGTAAGAAACTCCTCATCAATACTTCTTTGCCTCTAATCTTTTTGTAAAGTCTCCACCAGAAAATAAGTCACTATGACTTTGCATTTAGGAAGGAGCAGCACTTGACCCTCAGTGAGGAGTAGTTTCTTGTCTCTGAAATGAAGAGGTCATACTTTCACGTCACAGAAAAACAGCCTTGCTTCCACAGTACCAGGCTGTCTGTGCTTTGTCATAACCCATTTCTGTCTCCCAGTCTTCTCTGTCATCCATACGCTCAGCTTCTTTCTGTTGAAAAAGGAGGGAGCATGCTTGCTGCAGGACTTTTCATTCCGAGGGTCTGGTTTCTGTCATCACCAGTGTGCTCAAGTGTGTCTTAATGTTGGAATCCTCAACCAAAGTGATTTTGTTGATGAGGCATTTTCTTTTCAATGAAATGGTAAGAACAGCAAGCCAAACACTAGCCATTTCTCCTCAGACCACTACCCCATATCTGAAGTGCTGCAAGAGGGTTTTAAACAGTATTGAGAATAAAAATTTTGTACAAATTTCATCAGTCCCCAAAGGCTCGTAAAATAATTTTTGGAGTTGTTAGGCTTTTTAAAAAGGTATAAACCATATTAGATTGTGTTTATATTGCATCTTCTTCATCTGTTAGTTGGGCAGAGTCGAGGTTTATGAGGACCTTAAAGAATAATACTGCATCATAAAAATGTTATCACAGTATTTATTTCTTTAAATGTTAAATATTTTACGATGATTATCTTGGGAAAAGTAGTAATTAGATCTAAAGGAAAATCACTGTGTTTGTTTTAAAAAATGAATGAAAATGAAAATGAAAAATAAGTTATAAACAAAAAGTTATGCCATTTTTCCTGTATTTGGTCCAAGCATTTTGGCTGTATAGACGCTAGCCTAATACAACTTAAAAATTCACATACAGCTTTTAGGTACTATTCCCAAATAGTGTCAGATAAACATCTTTAATTATTTTTGTCCAATTTGTTTAGTTATGACTCCAATGGCATTTAAAAGACAGTGCTCAAAGATATATAATTTATTTTGAAACAACCAAAGTTACTTATCCTAAAAGCACAGAGTATCACTGTCAGCCTTGAAAAGCTGATTCCTGTTATTTCTATGAGACATGATTATATTTTTCTTCACTGTAGGCAAATCATAATAAGGAGTTTACTATAAAAATCAACATTGCATAATAATTTAGGTATTGAAGGTATCAGTCATATCATGGGATCGACTTAATGGTGAACACCAAATCTACTTAATTTTAAATGCAAATCCTGCAAAAGGTAGGTGAAAATACATTTTGTAATTATTTTTCAGAACTACCCTATAGTAAAAGAGTAGATACAAGTGTTAACATTCAACACTAAAATCTCTAAAGTGAAATTCAACCGTCCTAGAGGGAAAGAAATCAAGCTGCAAGGAAATGCAGCTCTCTTTGTTAAAAAAAAAAAAGCAAAAAAAAAAAACCCTTTTTTTTAAAAAAAAAAAAAAAAAAAAATTAAAAAAAAATTCAATTCACAAATGCATGTGTCTTTCCTGATAAGCTAGCTGTAAATTCCTCAAGCAGGTCTCTGAATTCTATAGAACTTTGACTCTGTGTATCCTCAGGCTCTAAAACCTTTGTTCATTTAAAAAATCCTGCTTGAAATTCTCTGGACTTGTAAAGGATCAGTAGCTGCTTCTAGGCAAGTGAGCAAATGGAGATTTAATAAAGTGCTTTAAATAAATTTTAAGATGTTGTGTCATCTGGTGCATACCTACACACAGCATACATTTTATTATTACCTTACTGCCTAAAAGTTTCATGCCTTCATTTCTCTACCACATGAGGCAACAGATAAATATCTGGGATTATATTATTGATGAAGTCATAGGGAAAGTGGACAGCTGCCTGGAGTACTTGTAAGGAGAAGACAGTCAGGGAGATGACAGGAGCCAAACACAATTTTATATTGTTTATACCTATTTCTCAAGCTTCTTTCCTACTGAATGGCTTGTTTACTTGTTAAACCACAGCTAAAATACAAAACTGAGGAAGTCACACCACTCTATATAACTGACTCAGGGACCTGGTAAAATGTGGTAAGCTGGGGCACTTCAGAAATACCCATGTATTCAAGGAGTGGGACTGCTCTTAACTGTCCTTCCCTGTCCTGGGTCTCTGGACAACCAGTGGAAATTACAGCACTGAGCAATGAACCTGGTGCAGTATGGGAGGATTACTCACCCAACTCTATAGAGCTGTTAGAATAAAGGGAAACTGCTCATCTATAACTGATTCACCTTAAGACTTTGAGATTGTGGAAGCTGCATGATCCTGCCAGTTAAACTGAAGGGTCAGTTGGTCCTTTAGCTTAGAGTTCTGCTGCTTTTAAAATCAGAAGTTTTAAAACAGAAAGCAAATTACTTTTTAACTTCTCAAATTTAAAATGGTGTTTCACTCTCTTACCAAATAGAAAGTAATGCACGAATTCTCTGCTTGTCAGGAAATGTTCCAAGGACACATTTTTGTCCTGAGGTAGATATTTTAGGGTGACAGATAGAGCCACAAAACTACACACTGTTGTTCTATTAATAGTCATCAGTCCAAACAAATCTAAATTTTGCATGAATGAGCATTAACACAGAGAAAATAATGCACATTGACATGAAAGCACCACCATGTAGACCACATTCTCTTCTGAAAGTTTGGAAACAGCACTAGAGATTTGTGTACTGAGTACTGTAATGTTGTACAGTTATCCAAGGATGAGGTTGTTAACACAAGGTATCCTAATTTATTCTTTTCAATTTGAATTCTCCCACTGATATACATTTTACACTCCTATATAAGTTCAGTGTAGGAAAAACATGCTCCATGTGAAAGGTAGGTTGATGTCCTTGTTTCCTTCCCTTTGGTTCTGACTGTCCTGAATTATTAGTAAGTACAAAACCAATAGCCCTGCCTGAGTCTGAAATGGAAGAGTTGTCCCTAAACTACCTACCATTTCTACATTCACTATCCAGCCAATTTGACAGACTCTGGACCAATGTCATCTGAAAACTGAGCAGTCAAAGACTGGAAAACATTTTCAGAAACTCTGAATCTATGATATGGTGGTGAACTAGAGGAGATAAAAACAAAGAGCGGGCAGATCCAGAAAAAACAATCAGCTCAAAAGGATGCTGTACTAAATTTTGTCTACAAATTCCAAGTACAAACAAGGTGTCACATATTACACCATAAATTTATTGCCAGCATAGCTGCAAGAGACTAGGAACTCGTATGGAAAAATCACACTAAATGGGAAATAGTTTGTCAGGAATATAAACAACACTGTGGACAGAAGCAGTAGCCATCATGATGCATGTATTTTTCAACCACATCAAAGACTCAGTCTGTATGTTTTACTTCTTTGCCATCCAAAACTTGATTGAATTCATTCCAAATCAAGTCCAATTTCACTGCAACACTTGGCTTCAAAATGCGTACAACCACTTTTGACAAAGTTGAACTGATGGGCAAATGCCCAAGCACTAAACCAGGCTAAGGTTATAGAATAGGTCACACAAACCGGAGAGTTTTAGCAAGTTCTATCAAGTTTCAGCAGCAGTGAAAGCTCTTGACATGGAAGTGGTACTGTTTTGGGTTTACTTCTGAATTAAATGAATGGATAATTTGAAGGATTTTTACCTATAGTTTCAGTTTGCTTTCTAATTTAGGAAGATATGCATATCATTTTGCTCTTTATTTGTATTCTGATCTATTTTGAGAGTAGGGTTAAGCCATATGACACTACTTAATATTTATGTAAGAATTACCATGAAAGCATATTTTCAGGTGATATATCTGCAGGTATTTTGCTTGAAAACAGTTTCACAGATTCACAGAATTCTTAGGGTTGGAAGGAAACTTTGGAGATCATCCAGTCCAACTCCCTTGCCAAGACAGGACCACATAAAGCAGATGACACAGGAACATGTCCAGGTGGGTTTTGAATGTCTCCAGAGAGGGAAACCCCATTACCTCCCTGGGCAGTCTGTTCAAGTGCCCTGAAAACCTGAAGGTTCCTCATGTTGAGGTGGACCTTCTTGTGGTTCAGTTCATGATCATTGCTCATCTCCCTGTCGCTGGGCACCACTAAAAAGAGCCTCGCACCACCCTCTTGTCACCCGCCTTTAAGATATTTGTATGTATTTTTGAGATCCCCTCTCAGTCTTCTCTCCTCTAGACTAAACAAGCCCAGCACCCTCAGTCTCTCCTCATAATAGAGATGCTCCAGACCCATCATCATCCTTGTGTCCCTCCACTGGACCCTCTCCAGTAGCTACTTGTCTTTCATGTAGTGATGAGCCCAGAACTGGACACAGTATTCCAGATGTGGCCTCACTAGGACCAAGTAGAGGGGCAGGATCACCTCCCTCCACCTGCTGGCCAAACTCTTCCCAAGGCATCCCAGGATAACATTGACCCTGCTGAAAGCCAGGACACACTGCCAGCTCATAGTCAACTTGTCACCCACCAAGACTCCTGGGTCCTTCTCAGCAGAGCTGCTCTGTAGTAGGTCAGTCCCCAAGGAGGCCAAAGTTAGCTCTCTGGAAGTTTAGGGTTCTAGTCCTACTTATTGTTTTCCTTCCCCCACACAGGATCCTGAGTTCCAGCACTCAGGGTCACTACAACCACATCTGCCCCCAACCTTTATGTCTTCAACCAGTCCCTCCTGGTTTGTTAGTATGAGGTCCAGCAAAATACTTTTGCTCTTTGGTTCCTCCACCACTTGTAAGAAATGTCCTAGGGAGGGGGGACAAAAATAATTCTTTACTTACTTCAGTAAAGTACATTGAAGTAAATTTTCATGCAATTTTCTTAGTGCTAATTTTTCCAAATACTTGAAACATTGCAACCTAGTATTGCTTTGTCCTTCTTAAAAGCAAAAAAAGGAAAAAAGATTTTAAGTCACAAGTTTTTAAAGCAGAAACACCTTTGTTCATAATATATTCCACTTCTACAGAAAACACAGGGTGAGGGACTCCGTCTGATAAATTCTGAAGCAAATGTATGATTTCTGTTTAGGAAATAGCTTCTAATTTAGAAGTCTTTAAATCTAAACTTAAAGATTGCACGCCATCTCTGGGTGATTCAAGGTCTGATTCCCACAGTGATAATTTTAGGGTTTTTTTAATTTGTCCTTAGATAAAATGGATCCTGAGTAGATCTGAACTTTTACATTCTGCAAAGCTGATTTATTCTATGCATAAAACTCGGTAGACTAGATAGCGGAAGATACTAATTTGAGCATTCAACCAGAGTCTGCCTGACAACACTGCCCAGGTAAAGAATTCCATAGTGGTCACAGCTTCCTAATAATTTCTAAAGTAGCTGAAGATATAATGCATGTCCCTGCTCTGGATTCACTGCTGTTTTTCAATTTTTCCACACTTTATAAAGATGTTTTTACCATTAGAGACTTTTTTGTTATTCTGTACATTTAAATTGACCTTCTTCCTTGTACAGTTTTTGTCTTACAGGCCTAAGAAAGAATTGATTTATTGGGGAAAGAAAACTTCACATGTTTGATATGGAGGGAGAAATTCTTTGTAATGAAGTCTTGGATATTGGGTAAGAGGTTAATAAATAACCTGTTAGCAAAATGGCAAGAGTTAGTGAATGGTGAGCTAATGAACTAGAACTGAAAACTGGCCATGTTGACCACATTACTTGGCTGAGTGGGCATGTAATTCTGTTGTCTTCAAAAAAGTGCTGCACAGCTATACAATGATGAATTTAGCTGATAAATTCAAGCATACAGTAAACATAGTAAATTAAACTCTGACTCCAAAAGGCCAAGAACAGAACTTCTATTGGTTTAATTGTTGCAAGGACTACACCCAACAGGCTTGTTAACTTTCTGGTTTTTAACTTACAGGATAAGTTCATGGCTTTCTTTTCTTGTAAACGGGCATACTTCTGTAATGTGATGTTCCTCTGTATCTTAAGAGTCTCATGATAGGTTTATAGAATTATGTGTGTCAAAGATTGGTGATGATAGGTAATTGTACAAAAAATGTTTTATCCTGAACTGCTGTTTATTTTGATTTAGATTCACCAATCATGGAGGAAAAACTTTACAATTTCCCTGGTAAAACCAAACAATATAAAAAAGTGGATTAAAAAGATGAAGAAAGTGCAGAAGAGTAAACATAAAAAATAAATCAAATAGAACTTTCTTAAATAAAATATTCTAGAAATATTTATGACATTCTGTATTACAGAACATAAACTATGTCAGATCTCCAAAGGGAACTTTTGCTGTAGAGCAATTAAAATGCTTCTTTGATATTATTGTACCTCTAAATTATTCAGTCTACCAATCAGTTTTGTGAGAGTAGAAAGTTGAAGCTAACCTTAAAATAAGAATAAAATGAGCTACCTTTGAATTCTGAGGCAATACAAGGCAAATGAAAACTGAAATGTTGCACAGGAGAACAAGGAACTAACAGTTGAATAGACTTGCTAGAGAAGTACAGTGAAATCATGGGAAAATTAGCTGAGAGAGGTATTTTAAAGACCATTTTGCTGTTGCACTGTATCATCAACTTCATCACTTAATAAAAAAAGAATAAATACTCATGTTAGAATTTGTTTTATCCCCAAAAAGCAGTGCTAAACTATCCATAGTGCTACAGAATTATACTCTAATTTCTAGACTACACCTTTAGTTTAATACTATTACTTAATCCTATTTGTTTGAATCACATGAAATTTCTTCGCTGTCTATTTGCCATAACCTTTCATGCATTTGAAAACTGATAGCAAGTTCGGACATAAGTCTTTGTTTCTCTTAACAGTTCTGCTTTCATAATCTTTCCCAATAAACAATTTTTCTAACCATCTAATCATACCTGCTGCTTTCCAGCAGGTTGCACCCTAATTTAGGTGTTCCCATAAAACTGAACTATGCAATCTACCTGGTTCAATAAAAACACATCACAAAATAGAAAATTAAATGCTTGGGTTTTTACATTTAAAAATTTCAGATTAAAATGTAAAGTTTTAGATTTAAAGATAACAAGGGTAGAATTAATCTGACCAATTGTACACACACTAGTCCACCTAGGGCATCTTTAGTAAGATTTGTTAATGAAGGATTGATCTTCTAGCCTGAGTGATAGTAGATTCCAGAGATTTAGAGTAAATTTAGAATTATTTGTTGTGAAAAAAGTAAATATTTTCCAGAGAGTCTGTATCTTTTCTTTGACTGCAAAGTTACTTGCTGGAAAGTATATCTCTATGTTTAGTCAGATAAAACCTAGACTGTGTACCCATACATATTTGTATTTTTAAAGCTCTTATCTTATGGGGGTTTTTTTAGTATCCAGCTGTTATATTAAAACAAACCAAATTTAAAAAACAAACAAACAAAAAACAACAATGAAACAAAGGCAAATAAAAGAGAGAGACTTTTATGGGAAGTATGAACTTTACTCCCATCTACATTTCTTCTGAGAAGAATGAAATATAACTATTCTTCTGAGATAACTTGAAATAATGACATTATTTAACAATATTTCAAAATGCTAACATTAATATTGCTTTATCCTTCCTATCAAAAAAGATGTAAGAGCACACATAATCCGCAGTCTAATTTAACTTATTGTTTTGATGATTTGCATGGGCAAGCCTTGGAAGAGATCTCTAATTGCTTCCACAGATTAAATATCATCTCCTGTAAATAAATGCCTTTTTAATCAAATATATTAATGCCAAGACATACTTAGAGAGCATTTTACTTCAAGCCAACTCTATTTCCATTCCAGCATACAACAGAGTAAATATTGAAGGTAGTCATTAAGGACAAGACCTGCCAGTATTTTTTATGAGGGTAGCTTGCTAAGCCAGAACATCCCAGTTGAAAGTTAATGGCTTGGCTATATTTTTCATCCATCCTTGCTCATTTTTCAGTGCCAGGGAGATAACAATTTCCTTAGTGAAGAACAAATCTGATCACAGATATTTTAGTTGTAGCTGCTAGCAGGAGTCCCACAGTGACTGCTGCTGATAACTGTGGTTTTCACTATAACTAGTACCTGTAACTCTTTTCTGTGTTCATATGATATTCATAAAGAGTTATGTTCACCCTTCCTTGCTTCCTTCCATTGCCAATATGTGTAAAGATAACATACCTCATGATATGAAGGTTATATTTATTCAAGTAAAATACTTAAAGCCAGGATATGGGACCAAATACTGTCATCAGATCATCTATGCTCTTCAAGTTACTACCATCCATGGTTCATTTTTGACTCTGTCAACTAAAAAACTCCTTAGCATTAGAGAATGCCTAATTCATAATGTAGCATGGATTCAGAATAATTCCCAGTACAGTAGGAAGAAGAAAAGAATTTACTGGAATGGATAAAATTTGTACTGTAACACATGTCCTTGGCCCACAGAATGGTCGACTGTACATTTTATTTAGTACCAAAAATGTAACAGAAAGTGTCATTCTTCTAAAAAGCTTCTATTTCTAGGAGACCTGTGTGTAAGGTGCATCTGCATGCATGTGTTTAGAACAACTTAGGGATTTTTAGAAGAATTAGAGGAGAAATGTCTCAAGCAGCTGAAAGAAAAACTGCTTGTGCTCCTTATTAGTATTCTCAGATCAGATTTATAATTGAAAGCCAAAAGAAATTAAAGAGATAAACATTAAGGAAACAAGAGCAAATAAATTTTCAAGTGGTAAGGATGAATTTGTTTATACAGCACGGTTGCATCCCTGTTGCTTCCTGAGCTTCCACTAATAAAAACATTAATGGTAATGAAGTTGAAGAGATCCCTGGGCATAGCTATTAGGGATATACCAAACAGGAACAAGTATGCCATATCTCTGCCAGATGTTGTGGTTGCAAGGAAAAACAAGCCACAGGTCTTCACTGACTTTGTCTGATGAAAGAATTGCTGAAGGGAGGTTAACAACAGGGTGGAAACACTCTCCCTATGGCCAAAATATGCCAACAACTCTATAATTCTTTACCAGAAATGCACTTTACTTTTTAGTTCCAGAAAACAAATAACCCCTCCCCACCCCTCAATTACAATGGAGTGTGATCATGTGTCTCTGGACAGCTCAAGTGAAAAGATGTTGATCAGTGCTGACAGTTTAGTTGCTGTTTCCATTCTGACACTGGTCTCCAATACCTAAAATGTGAGTGCAGCTGCTGGCTGGTGGTGAGAGTACAACTCATCATCCAGCACCTTAATAGGTATGTTGTGCTTATATCTTCCAAATTAGACATGCCTTTAAACATGCTGTGAACCCTGGTGCCATGACTGTAGTTAGATATAAGTATGAAACAATGTGCTAATGCCTGCCTTATAATAAATGAAAGTAAATCTTGAAATGCAGGAAGCTAAACCTGAATATGAGCAAAAGTTTCTTTACTGTGATGGTTGCTGAGCACTGGAATAGGATGCACAGAAAGTATCCACAGCAGCATCTCCTTCAAAAGCTGCCTGGATGCAATTCTGTGCAACCTTCTCTGGGTGAACTTGCTTTAGGATTTGAATTAAATGATCTCCAGAAATCCCTTCCAAACACCATCATTCTGTGATTCTATGATCTCAGTAAAAGAAGACTTGAAAGGGAAGGACATGACAAAAGCATCACCTCCTATAGCATTTTGCCACCAGAAGTGTTACCTGAATTGCTCTATTCCCATTTCTATCAAGCATGTATCAAAAACTCTGTATCAGATGTGCAGACCACAAACAGTGAAAGAGTAGTCAACAAGATCTTCTTTCCAGTTTCTTGTTTACAAGTGTTATTTACTGCATTTTCCACATACTTATGAAAAGCATTTTGTGTTTGTACTCACTTCATTAGGGTGTTTCTTGCAATCCCACTACAGAAAAATATATAAGATCCAGAGGGAGTGTGACTATTTTCAAATGAACCAGATTGCAGAGGAGCAGACATGTCTACAAACACACTTAAAATCTGGAAAATTCAACAAAATCATTCACAACCCTAATTAGAAACAAAGAGAGGAATTGCACAGAAAACCTAAAGCACAAGCATGTTTTCATTTCAGCACAAATACATTGCACATTATTTCTATAGAAATTACTTTATACACTCATCACCAGCCAGATAATTTCTCCCATCCATAACCACAGAGAACTTCTAACCATATCAATAAGAACTCCTAGGGAGGAGAGAACTTTGGTGTATTTTAAAAAGTCATTACCATGAAATTTGCTTACTTGAATAGCACATACTTTAGAGTCTGCACATTCACCCATGCTATCACTACCATCTTAAAAATTATGTATGCAGAGTAAATCTGCAGAAAACAAAATACCTGGATTATTATAAGGACAATGAGCAATCACAGTAGAAAACAAATGAGTGTAAAGGAAAAGACCTGAAATAATAAATTTTCTTTTGGATGGAATTCATTGAATTACGAGAGATTGGAATAATCTTTACAAAGTGAATATGGGAACTGATGCATGGAAATAATTCTCTCATTTGCTTGACATTTTTAATTCAGCCCACAGAGAAAGTTTTAAGAGTCTTGGGATAACCCTGATTTCATATAAAGTAATGTTAGCCAGTAATGCGACTGCAGAGACTGAAAAATTATTTATCAGATGCCCATGTTGTCAATGTCTTACAAAAACAAATTTTCAAAAGATATGCAGCTGATCTGAAGAATCATCTAGAGGGCAGATTGTATTTAAAATAACTAAGAAAGCTAGTGAGTGAAAGTTTCTTTTCGTCATATTTTCTTAATGAGGATGCCTGTGACATCTAAAGAGCTACATCCCTTCCTTCTTGCTTTAGTTAGCTCATTTAATGAAAACAGGAAGCAATGCATTCTTTTCAGTGTGAATATGCTCCCCATGGTGTCATTGATTTTTATATATCTTTGTTTACTGCCTTCAGAGAGATTCTGTGTTTTCCTCATGTTATATTCTAGCAGAATAGATCTAGTAAGAGAGAATTCAGATGTTCAGGTATTTCAAGAACCTCTTCATAAGGTTCATCCTAACCTTCCATCAGTCACGAGTACTTTTCAGCCTGTTGATATCAGATTTGATATGTTGTTCAAGATGACAGATTTATTTTGCAGCTTTTGATTCATTTAGTTGAAAGTGAAGCAGATCATCACCAAATGCAGTGAGAACTCTCTATATTTCAATACCCTGCTGCATTCAAGTGTGGCTTTGTACCGAGAAGGGCTTTATGGTATATGGATGTATACCAGGGCGTGTAACTACAGGAATTATCCTTCTGTTTTCAGAATTGAGAGCTGTAGAGAATTTTCATTATACACTGAGGCATTGCCACTCTGGAAAATCCTCTGGGTTGGCTGCGGGGGGACTCAAGGTCATCTGATAAACCCAGGCAATTCACAGAAAAGAAGGCAGAACAGGCTGTAGTAGGAAATACTCACCTCTCAACCTCCACAAACCAAACAGCTTCATCAGTCCTTTTCGAGGCAAAAGTTCTGCTCCACTGCAACCACACATATTAGCAAATTATGTCACATCATAACAAAATGGGACAAGTCAGGGAATTTCTGCCTGGTCATTACAGTTCTCATTTATGTTGCTCACATTGTTATAGTTTCCCCCTACCCTCTCCTGCCACACTCATATCAGAATGGGCTCTGTGCCTCACCAGACTGACAGTAAGAAGTCTTCTAACCTGCAGATAAACTTTCCTTTGGCTAGCAATGCATGCTTATTTTTTATTTAGTTTATGGAATTTATTTTTTTTTTAGCCTTGGAGTTTTTCCCTTTCAAATCATTTGCAAACAGTATGCATTTGCTTTCTAATTGTTACTTTGCTAACTATTCAAGTTATGATAAAGGAATTCTACTCCTCATCATCTTAATATACACTATTTTCTCCTTTCTACCTTAAAAAAGTCCAATATCAAAAAACACAGGTAAAATAAGAAAAAAAAAAAGGATAGTACCAAAATTACTTAGATTTTAACATGATATAGATTTACTGTTGCGCTCTTCAAACCAGATTTGTTGTTTTAAATAAAAATAATTCAAATTTGTGTTCACCTCTCATTATTCTATACCACACACTTGTGACATATAAAGCAAAAATGCTTTTCTGTTTTCAGCTGATGCGATATTTATTTCTGCTTCATATTCTTAAAGAAAATGCAATGCACAATACATTCATAAGTATTTTTCATACGAACAGTAGAATTCAAAATTTGCAAAGATGTTCAAGATTGGTGAAAGAGAATTGCTTTAATGCACATTTCCTGCTGGCCAGGTCAGGCTGCAAAAATACTGGAAGGCTCTAACAAAAAAATGTAAGATATTTTCTTTTGAATAGGAAAGTGGAAGATCCATTCAATCACTTGGCACACTAAATGTCAATTTCTTATCACTTTATCATGACAATCCCTGAGCTTCAGCGTGGAATCTGGCAATAACTTCATTTTGCTCTAAGCCCAAATAAAGCTGCATTGAGATTTTTGCAGTAAATCTCATTGCAGCCCTTTAACTTGGCATTTACTTCACATGCTTGCATTGATTTAGTATTTCTACCTCCGTAATATTTCTTTTCCATAATACTTGCCTATCTCCCATTTTAAAACTATTTATATTAGTGATTTCTTTTATTGCCATTGCTTTTTCATTGCACATATAATATTGTCACAGTTGCAACCTTGTATTTAAGGTTCTGTCAGGATTTTTGTGCTACAACCCTATTTTCTTGGATTTATGCTTTAAAAAAAGATCCTTTGGGGGAGATGCAATGATACTGTAACTTTTTAGGTAACAGAATGGCTTCTTTTTTTTAATATCCTATTTTTACATATATTTTTAAAATACAAGGAAGAATATTTCAAGTAAACAATGATGCATATATTTGAACTTGTTTCTATGAATAATTATTTTTTTAACCTTATCTTGGTTTTGTGATTCTTGTGCATACTAAATAGCAGAATTCATTTCCTCTGATTTCACTGAATCTTCATGCAAAAGTATTATAAGTGATGGGCACTTTAGAATTAATTAGAAAAATAAGTATAAAATAGATCTCTTTAAGGTTAATGGACGATAACTTGTATAATTATACATTAAGTAATATATGCTGGTATTCCAAGTGAAGAAAACCTAGATTTAAACCAGATTTTTTTCTTAATAAATGAAGACTGTAGTACACAGTGAAAGGACTGGACAGAAAACAAAAAGGGAGAAATATGTATGGGTTATATAACATATTTCTAAGCTCATAAAAAGGTTCCTGTACTTGAAAAACTGCATTTCATTCATCAAAAAAAGAAAAGGCCCTTAACCTAGAAAGAATTTGACCTATGCCTGAAATAGATTTGCCCCTTTCCTTTTTGTCATTTTGTATAGTGTCAACAAATTCTCATAGGCCTAATATTGAGACCCCACACTGGACAAATTCATGAAGCACTGTCTGCTCTGGGAGGGACTCCACACCAGAGTAATGAAAGAGGGTAAGGAGGGAGGAGCAGCAGAGACAATCTGTGATAAACTGACCACAACCCACATTGCCCTTCTACCTGCACCCTTTGAGCAGCAGGAGGTAGAGATACCCAGAGTAAAGCTGAGCCTGGGAAGAAGGACAGAGTGGGGAGATGTTGTTTTTAAGAATTAGTTTTATTTCTCATTATCTTAGTCTGACTTGATTGATAATAAATGAAAATAATTTCCCAGAGCTGAGTCTGTTTTACCTGTGACACTAATTAGTGAGTGAGAGATCTCTCCCTGTTCTTACCTTGACCCATGAGCCTTTCATTGCATTTTTCTTCCCCCACTGAGTTGAACACAAGGGATAGAATAGATTGAGGGGTACCTGCCTAGGTGAACCTACCACTTGGCTGAAACAGGAAAGTAAACACAAACTATTTTTAACCCTGAAAACGTTAAAAATTTTATTGCATTAAAATATTTTATTTAGTTCTAAGTATTTAGCTCATGTCTGCATAAAGTTTAACATTGAAAACACTTTCAAAATTGTTTTGAAAGGTGGATCCAAACAAAGCAATCTCCTTGTCTCATTTTCCAGATGAAACTATTTGAAGAATTCAAGTGTAAAAGAAATCTAAGCATACATTTGCGTGTGTGAGTCAATACTGTCTCTATAATAACATTAATGAGTGGAAAAAATAATGAACTATATAGCTTGGGGATGTGCAAAATGGTACTGATGGTAAATTAGGGACTTATGTTGGTTGTAACTCTTATTTCAAAATTCTAGACTATATTACTGGTAAAAAAAACAACCAAGAGGTAAAGACAAGTACCAAAAAACTGAAAAAAAGATTGTCTAGCACTGTCTTTGATATCTCTGAAAAATTCTGTTCATGGCAATCTAACAAGTTTCTCTGAGTTGCCTAAAGGAAGAATATTCTATTTGAAATATTGCATTATGTTTGCTGACAGAAAAGTTACTGTATTTTCATAATTTTTTTGTTACAAACATACAACAAGAAATCTCATGGTTTGCATATGTTTATTTGAGAAGTTAAGAGTTTGCTATTTTACATTGCTGTAAAAAAATCTGGAAAGATTGTAAAGCCAGAAAGATTCAACTGGGAATAAAAAGTGGGAAAGAAATTTTAAGACATAATTCAAACCAGAGCAAAGTTTTAAATAACTTAAGACTAAACAAACATTAGTGTTTTTCTTTACTTGACCAAAATCTGAAACATGGCATAATTTCTGTATGTTTGCCAAAGCTTTTATTGCAAACTATGTGTTCTGCTTTTAGTTTTCAACCAGGCAAGCAATTGATTTAGCCAGTTCCTGTGAAAACAGGTTCACAATATCTACAGGCATAATGAGGTGCTGAAACACTCCAGTTTTATTTCATTCACTAGAGGTAAGAATGCTTTAGGAAGTTGAATTATCTGAATTAATTCCAAGGATATGGCATATTTATTTTCATCTTACTAGAAGGGATAAACTCATTTAGGTAAACAACTCATAGACAAAAGTGTCCTAGAATAATACATAATGAGATACATCCTATTAAGATAATGCGCTCCAACATTTGGTTCTCAGAACATGAGCATTCAGAGCACTCTGATTCAGAAGCTGATTATATTCAGACTGGACACCGTGGACTGTATTTTTCTGTATTTATTTGAACTGTTTTGCATGGCTAATCATCTCAAGCTAAAATTATGCAAGCTATTCAACTCTCCAAATCAGCCACAACTGATTATTTTCTTTATCTGCAGTATGAAATAGTTGAGTGACAAAAGTGTCTCTGGAGATATTTGAGGACAGTTTATCCCTTCATGTCAGTGGGAATTGTAAACATATGCTCAAGGTCAGAAGACAGAGACAAGTATATAGTGCTCAACACAGTGCACGTGCACCTTACAGTATGAGCGAAACATCGTCTTATTCCTACTTACCAAGTGCTTACAGTGGCAGCCTTAATGCAGCTCTAAACAAGAAGAGAGACAGAAAGTAATTTAAAGATCTTTGACCCAGTGCAAAGCTTTCCAGGCTCTCCACTTCCTGTTTTAAAGCTTATTCCACCAACTAGGCTGAAATATGCCAAAGAATATAAGATCAGGTCTCTTCCCTAGCTGTGGAGAAAGAATTACTTCTTCACAATTTTCTCTATATTTGGTCCATAGAAATCCTTATTATCAGGAAAATAGACAGCAAATGCTACTAATATTAAAAAGTTTATGTGACCCTATATATATATTTATCTGTCACTACGACAGGTTGAAGACCCAGTCTTCTCTCTTCACCTCTCTCACAAATTAGTAAGCATATCTGTTTAGGGTTAAGGTCATAATGCACATTAGGCTAAGGTCAGTTTCTACGTTTTAGTGACCAAACCAATCTACACCACTAGAAGTATTAAGACTATGCAATCATAAAATATTTCACTTGGGATTTTTTTATTGAATTCTTTTTGGAACACTAACCCTTACCCATAAACCCAGTGCTTAACAATAACCCTAACTCCAACCCTATCCTAAACCCCCATCCCTATCTCTGACCTCCAGCCATAACTATAATGCTAGCACCTAAAATGAGCTTGAAGCTTAACCTTAGTGCTAATGCTAACCTGAGCTCCTAATCTAAACCATGACACTAAAACCTAACCCTAATCTCTAACCTTTACTCTAGCCCCAGCCCCAGCACTGAGCTAGTGACCTCACAAGCAGTGTCATACATATGTCAGATG
>VWZF01003634.1:82337-112921 GCA_013396755.1 Sclerurus mexicanus | reverse complement strand
GAGTGCTCAGCAAATAACTGGTTCCCTGCAGACTGCAGTATTATAGATATTATGAAAAGGTTCTTCACCCAGAGGGTGACTGGGCACTGAACAGGCTCCCCAGGGCAGTGGTCACAGCACCAAGCCTGACAGAGCTCAAGTGTTTGGACAACACTTTCAGGCACATGCTGTGACTCTTGGGGGTGGTCCTGTGCAGGGACAGGAGTTGGACTCAATGATCCTTGTGGGTCCCTTTCAATTCAATATATTCTATTATTCTGTGATTCTAAGAATACGTGAGAAAATTATTTTCTTCCAAAAATATTAGTAGGTCACTTCACTTTTCATAAATCAGTCCTCAAGTCAAAATGCATCTTTGATCTCTACTCCAAACACACGAAGCTTGCTTGTGGTTCTCTTTCAGATCTAAACAAATGCCCTCTGTTCTCTAAGCATTCCCTTTCAACTGTATCAGTTAATTTTACAAAAAATATTTTGCCTTCCTATAACTCTTTCCTAATTTTTTTTTTCATCCATGAAAGAAATGTTGACTTACAGAAAATTTCTCTATAAAGCTTTGCAAGAGATCTATAGGTGACAGGATGATGGATTTGAAGTACTTGACAGAAAACAAGAAAATTGCTATCCAAAACCTGTAGCATGGAATCGGACTGAGTCTGATCTCAAGACACCATTTCTCAAATGGAGACAGACCTCCATTTCATGCACAACAGGGTGAGCAAAACAGGATTAGATTATTGTCCTATATAGCAAAAGAGAAGGAAAAGGAAAAGAGCAAGGATATTACACTCCAAAAATTTTCACAGCTGGATGTAAATCCAAAAAAGCCATTTGGCATTTTTCCCCAAACGTAGAAAAGTCACAGCAGAGCAGTTGGCATATTGTTAAAATGGCCAAGCTATAAATTTATTTACTCAGTTTCATAACTATAGGCAAAAGACACAAAATCTATGGCACAAAAAACAATTTATGATATGCATGCAGCTTGCGTCAAGTAGCTGGAGTTACTCAGAGGATTTTGCTGAAGCCAGGGTTACTTTAAAATAGATGACTTCAGAGCATCCAGAGAAAACAGTGAAATTAAGATCTGCTATCTTGAGGAGTCCTTTTGGAAGGCTACATTTGGCAAGAATGCTGATGAATATACAAATTTATACATTATGTCAACTACATTCGACTGCATTAACGTTTTTTAAATTAGTTGTTAGAGAATCTGCTGACAAGGAGCACTGTGAGGACACAACTAATAAAAATGAAATAAATTTCTAATGTCAGAGAGGAAAATTACAGCATGCAGAACTGATAAAAAAACCCAACTAACAGAGAGCTACACTAACAACATTAACAATAAAATATGCTATTAGTCATTCAATATATATTCAGAGGGAATTACACAGAGAGAAACAGACTTCGACTTGTGTTGGTTTGAAATGAGGTTTGGGTGCCCAATGTAGTTTTGTATTCTGGCCCACGGCATTTAATGATGACAGGATGGCAACAGAAGGAAAACAAAGGGAATACAGTAAAGGTATATACTAAACATGAAGATTGATCTCTATTTTAGGAAGTCAGTGTACAGAATTTCATAGTTTAATGTTACAGGCATTACTTGTAGACAAAAAGAATCCTGGAACTGCAATGTTTGATCTTGCAAACCAAAACAGAGTGAACTACTGACAAAAGTCTCTGTTGCATGAGTTTGCTTTTCTCTTTATAAAATCAACATATTTATACATTTTTTAAATATATTTATTTTGAGGGGCTATTAATTTTATAATTTGAGCTGCTGAATAATGCATTTTTCAGCAGTCAGCTTGTACAGCTTCCTTTGTGTCAAACATACCTTTGGTATCAACGAACTTCTGACCTTTTCAAAATTCATTTTTATTCAACTTGACATTGTAAAATTCTCTGAAAAAACAACTAGACTTTTGTTTTAAATATTTCACAGCAGAAACTTGGACAAAATATATTTTTGACTCCCTCAAAATCAATTTCCAGCTCTGCTTATAGTTGAAGCCATTCACTGAAATTGAAGTCTCATCAATTTGAGCCCTCCAAAATACTGTTTATCAACAATTTCATTTTGAAGACAGCACTGACCAACATAGATTATAGCATCAACTTGTTTAAGAACTAATTGCTTATCATAAGGCAAGTGAAAACCACTGAAGTTGTTCTACATTTTATAGAATAGCATCAATTAAAGACAACTAGAATAATCTGTGTACCTAGTCACAAGCATACGATGATTATTTGCTAAATAATCCTTACCTTCTCTTTTTTGTGTTTAATTTTCCACCAACATTTATTTTTGTTACTTTCCTTAGTGCAGTAAGTGCATTTTCAGTCATGTCTGGCTCACGTCACTGGGTTTCAATTTAGTAAGTCACGGAATGGAGCATTTTCCCACCTATGGAAGAACTTCCAATTGTCTCTCTATGTTTTGCACAGTCGCCAATGGTTTAGAGCCTTTGATGGTTAATTTTTTTAGACATAGAAATATGATTATGTGTGCATGGTATGCATGGTATACACATGCCACAAAAACCAAGATGATGGGCTCTATACTAGCTCTATATTAGTACAAATACCTTAAATCAGGAAAGATACATGATGCTCACCATCAAAAATTCTCTGAAAAACTAAGCACAGTATATATCATTGCTTAATAAGACCAATAAAATTAGGAATAATCAGGGTAAATAGGGGGGGAAATATGCTACATGTTATTATGCTACTGTGAAACCTATTGTACACTAGGAAATCAGAGCAATTAGAATAGTGAAAGATAGGGAATAATTTTCATAGAAAAAGAAGATAAACTGAATGTAACTCTCCAGCTTAGCAAACAGGTGACTTTCAACCCCTGGTTGTAAACACTGCAGGTCTGCAAAGTCATAAAGTGTAAAGTGGGGAGGCAGAAGAAACATATGCACTGTTTCATACAACCGAGAGAAGGTAGTGAAGTCATGAAGGATTAGCCGTATGTTGCTTTCGTCTGATGCCATTCAAATTGACCTGCTTGGCTTATTGTGGACGAAGATAAAAGTTTTAAACAACACGAGACACCTTTCCAGTCAGGGCTGCAAACAACTTGTGCACACAAGTCATAGGGGCAAAATCATGGTGAGGTTTCCAAGTGCAATTATACTGATGCAGAGAAAACCATGTGGAGTAGAGATTATTAAACATGAGACCCAACAGGACCCTGCCACTCAAAAAGCCTGTATGTCACTGGAAACTCTTAGGATATAGAAATCTCTTCTCTCCCTGTCTCCTGAGACAGTTCTGCATGCTGCTGCTGGAGATAACCTCCTAAATTAGAGGCACCTTCCGGTTCATCCAGCCTGGTGATCCTCATGACAAACAGAATGTTCTCTTAACCAATAACATCCCACACCAAGATGTTAAGCCAATAACTGTAAAATGTTATATATAGCAAAAAAAAAAAAAAAAGAGGAAAAAATTACAATATTTCATCATTTTGTCATAGAAATATATGTTTTCTTTGTCCTCATTGATGAAATTGATTTTTTCCCCTAATCTTTATCATAAATTTCTGTCCTGTAGAGACAAAACTGACCATTTGTATGATCAGCATCCACCTAACACAGAGTCATTTTCATGAATGTATGAATTATGTGACTCTTCTTTGTGCTGTAGCCATTACTCTAGAAAGAAAGAGAATTTTTGCCTAATTACATGCCTCAAACTACCATTTTGCTAAATCCATTTTCTTTATTACTTCAGTTGTTGTGAAATCTGTGGGTCACATCACATTGTATGTTTTGCAAAGCATTTCATCACTGATCTGTGTGAAAATTATTTTCCCTGTCATTTTACGACCCAGATTCAGCAGCATATACAGTGGCTGTGCTCAGCAAAGCTTGCTTCTAATTTATTTTTGAGACAGATTTGGGTTATGTCGGTGTCTATCTTCTCATACTCTCTATTGAATCTCATATGGTTTCAAGAAAACCAAGAAATTTTAACTGCAGATGCCAGAATACAGCATGGAAATCAGCAAACATTAAGTTTCACCCTACTGTTTTGTGAAGCCAGCAGAAGTTTAAATTGTGACCCAATCACTGAGTTCTGGTTTGGTCTGAGATGCAAAGTTAGTCTTTGAGTTCTCCAAAATCCTCAGGTCAGAAAGTTCTTAACTCAGTAAACTATTCTTGTGAAATATCCTTTTCAGATCTCCTACAGACATACATTGTATCAGGCATCTGAAAAATGGCTTTTTTTTTTTGAAAAATTGAATCAAAATATCTGAAATCATACTCAGCCCCAGAGAGAAATATATGTACCAGAGCAGTCGATAGCCATGAAGGCAGAGCCAGTCCAACTCTGTACATCAGTAACTAAAGACTGAAGTAAATGTGGGTGTTTTTATCTCTATGTTCTCTTTAAAGTGCCACAGCAATTGTGAACTAGACACCACCTCCTTCTTTTCCTGAAGACTTTTATCTGATGAACTGTGTGATGGAATAAATTTATCAATCTTTTCCAATCTGTTTTCTCTTGAGGTGGGAAGAATTGTTTACACTGCTTCTCTTCAGTGCAGCTACAACCATGGAGCAACTTTTGAGTTGTGCTGCATTTGACAGCTGAGAGAATTCCTCTGTGCAAAGCCTGGCTAGTAGGAGCTCGCCAGAAAGAAGTATGTTCCCATCTGTGACAATGCAGAATTTTTCAAAAAGTAAAAATTGCCACAGAACAACTGAATTAAGAAAAAAACCCCGAAACCAATCAAACAAAAAAACCCCTCAGAAACCAGAAAACAAACGAAACCACCACCACCCAAAAAGACCCTCCAAAACCCCAAAACAAACAAAACAAAACCCAAAACAACCAAGCACCAGAAAAACAAGTTCTGCACAACTTCTATAAAGAAGTGTTTCACCTGTAGTTTTCCCCACCTTCAGACTTTAGGGTACTTAGTGTATTATCAATGAACTTGCATAAGAAAGTAACCTGTAAGTAATAATGCACACTGTGACACAGCAGTCTAGAACTCCAGAAATGCAAAAGTCCCCTTTGTGTATATTGCACTGATTATTTTTATATGTGTATATATATAGATAATTTATTATTATTATATATAAACATAGTGAGGTACACACACACACACAGAGGCTACATGAAATCAGAGCAAAAGAAACAGCTCCAAATCTCATGTTAAATTCCAGTAGTTAGACCACTGCTAAGTTTGAAGTGATTTAATAAAATTACATTAGTTTTTGTGAGTGACTGTCTCTGTCTTGCATGAGAACAATAGGACCTTTGCAGAGGCCCTTTGCAGGTATCCTTTGCTCATATGTTGTGCTCTGATTTAAAATGTGTGAAACTCCACTTAACACAGTGCTAAACTCTCGGGTGTTATGTTTGTTCCAAGCACCTTTCTATGCTGCTGCCACTGCAAAATTACACAGCTTCTGGCTTGGGTATGTCTCCTGTGAGGCTTTTCCATAGAGCAGGATTATGTGCACAAAATCTCTTTCAAAAAAAATGTAGGCACATGGTCAGACAATTTTGTACTCAGCCTTAACAGTAAGGTTTTCAGATGGTCTTTAGAAGTCTAAATTTTTTTGTTGGGTTTTTTGGGGGTTTTTTCTTGGGAAATGAGGCTTTTATGCGCTTAAGTAATATCATGACTGATGCTTGAGTTGCTCAAGGTAAGAACTGAAAAAAAACACACAGATTTTACTTCCCATCACATTCAAAATAAAATGTAATTCATTGTTTTGTATAACTGAATGGAATACTTGTCAAAATTTGATCTTAATTTGTTGGACTTGGAAGAGATTTGACCTTGAGTGTTTTGTCTCCCTATGATACCATTTTCCACCAATTTCATTAATAGCTTATAAGCTTGTAGCAACCTATATCTTTGTCTTCCATACCAGACATTCATGATGAATTATGTTTGATTTCAACGTGGACTAAACTAAAACACTTTAGGATTCCATAACTAATTCTTGCAAAAAGAAAGGGGAAAAAAAGCAAACCAAAACAAACAAAAAAACCAACCAACCAACCAAACAAAAGCACCAAAAAAACCCCAAACCCCAAACCAAAAACAATCAAACAAAGCAACCAACCCACCAACCAATTCTATTTTACCAGTGATTAGGATTTCTTTTTAGCCTGCTCTGTGTAAATTATACTTTTTTTTTCAAGTTTAATATTGAGTTTGAACAGTGATTTTATCTGTATAATAAGGGACTGTCATAATTTCTTATGTGTCTGGATCATGTAACATCAGTTCAGCTGGATTTTGCAGAATAACATTTCTTATATTTACCTGTCCCAGTTTACTAAACATTATAAACTCTTGAAGACAAAGCCAAGGAAAGAAATATTCACTACATCCACTCCATGGTTTGTCTAAATGCACAAGCACTTTTTGAGATATGCTGAAGACTTTAATATATAGTGCTTTTGACAATTAAATGCTTCAACACATTTATAATCTCTCTAATTCTATTTTCATTGCCCATTTACAAAACTTTCATTTTTGTCTGCCCTCACAGTACGCCAAAAGTTCTATTCACTGATGAGAAAGCTGAATGGTATATTGATTCAATTGGACAGAGTAGGGAATTTCAGCCTTCCAGCCCTCTGTACCCTTTATGTGATTGCAATACTAATTTTTTTTAAATAAGCAACACAGCTGTTTAAGTCTTCCCACCAGAGAAATTAAGCTAAAATTCCTAAAACAACTGTAGATTTTTTTTCTATCTTCTAAAATTTCCTAAGGGACTTTGTAATTGCCATAATAAGCATTCATCAAACAGCTTGACGTTGTATTCAATGACTGACTTTATTAACTCCCTCTGCCTGGATTCATTGACAGCTGGGGCTGCCTCCATACTGCTGAATTAAACAAAGCCAGTGAAGGGATTCCGGTATTTCCCCAAATCTGTTGGGTTTTCAGCATGATTCCTGACATGATATTGGCCAGTGTCAGTGAGTACTCACTCAGGAATTAGTAAGAATCAAGAAATGTTCCTGACATCTAATTTGGATGTGCCCAGCCTCTTTTGGAAGGGTTGTGGATGAAAGCTGTGGTCCGCCAGCTGTCCTCAAAGCCAGACAATTGTCCATTGCACATTTTAATAATATTTTCATGAACACCACATTGGAAATAATTAATCTCATCATTACTGTGTTGGTGTTTTTTGTATGAGACCTAGAAATGACAGCTTTCCATTTCAAATCTCTTAAGGCCCATCTTGGTACATGGCAGAGGCAACTCATGGGTTCTTCACATGACTGTAGCCAAAAACACTTTCTTTTTTTCTCTACAAGTTTTATACACAGAAAGATAATGGCTCGAGCCAGAGAGGGTTTGTATGTGGAACAGTACAGATAAGAGGGATGGGAGGCAGCTGAAGAGTGCTGTGCCTTACACATATTGCATTACAGATGCAGAAGAGGCAATGTAGAGGTACTGGAATGTTCACCAGTGGAAAAAGGTCATGGTCTCACTGCAGATCTTTTTGAACAGTCTGAAAGAAAAGTATAAACATGGCTGTCAAGAACAATAAACTCCTTTGTTATTGCTACAGTTTCTGAAAAATATTTTGAAAACTCCAAGGTTACAGCAAAAATATGTATTTCAGAGTTAGCTAATCCATTCACTGTTTCACAGCAGAGCCTGTTTTCACATCCTTAAACTGCATGAATGCATGAGCCACTACACTGGAGATAAATGTGAATATATTTTGGCTGGGAGTATGAGGTAATTTTTAATCCTGATTTAGAAAAAAATGCCAACCTAAAAAAATCTTTCCTTCACTATTTTATAATTTGGTAAAGCAAAGTTACCTTTAAAAAAAAAAGAATTATAATTCAAAGTATCAACAATTATGATTACATATTGCTAGGCTACCTCCTGTGTCAAAGTGGCATTTTTATTTATGCAGTGTTCTGATTAAATTGAAATAGTTTTTCTTTTTTTCTGATCAGACAACAAGACTGAGAGGTAACACATGATGAGTTTTCTAAATCTGTATTTATAAGAAAGTAAAGCACTGTACATGGAATAATAATTCATGTTAGACCATGCAGAAGTGATGTATGAAGTTTATCCATGACATAGTGCCCCTGAGGTGGGTGGCATTACATCCAGGTTAGATATAGCCTTTAGTGTCTTAGTTCAAGTAACTTATTAGCACATTCTTATTACATCCTTCTTTATGTGATTATTTGCTGAGATTGCAGTAATTGGGGTTGACAAAAAGCTGTACTTGTAGTGGAGTGGATCAACTTATTCAACTGTGAAAATTTGATTGTGAAATTTTTATGAACAGCCATGAAACCAGACCAACATTTTACACAGTTGCCTGAATTGGGGTAATACGATACCATAAAGAGAAAATAATCCCTGTACATAGCAGAGCATCCTGGTCTGTTGGCCTCAGTAGGCAGAGAAAGCAGAGACTCCCAAGGGTGAATTCTAGCTGTGGATTCTCAGACCTGTCAGAACTGGGACTGGGAATGACTGGGGTTTTGGGGCTGCATGGGCAGAAACTGAGTACAGGGGAGAAATCCTCTGCCTCAGAGCAAAAGGGTGTCTGTAACCTTCTTGCTACAACCATCTGGGGTGGAGGGGCTGGCTGCTTTCATCAGAGGAGGCATAAACTCCACTTTTCTTAGGCACTTGGTTTATCAAACACTTTCTGCAACATTATTTGGATAATGTTAGAATATTTTGAAAGGCACAGATTTTAGATGATCAGTGTGATTAGAGTAACCTATAGCCTGTTAGACTCTGAAATAAAGCCACAGTGTGTCACCTGGAACTGGTATTCTTTCTATAGCTGCATGTCTACTTGCTCAAGATAGAGTCCAGTCATAAACCCATGTGCTCTACATGCAGCAGCACCTTCATCACTTTGCTAATGCTGATACTAACAGAAGTGAGGATACAGTAAAATGAGCTTTGACTGGCAGATTGAACAACACATTGACCCAAGTCAAATGGCAATCAAGTACGTTTTTATTTCTATTATGCCTCACGTGCCTAACTTAGATGTACAACAGTCACTGCCGAGTTTTGGTTCCAAAGCACGAACCTGTAACTCACTTTAAGTTACAACTGTTCAAATGCAGTTATCAATTTTTTTGTAGCTCTATAACCCAAAATACATAGGAGAAGAATGAACTTAATTGTTAACTTTTTTTCCCAGAACAGCACAGAAATCTTAATATTTTCAAGTTACCATTTCAACATCAATTTTTCTGACAGTTTGGCAGTACTGAGCTTTTCATATAAACCAGTAAATTGGGGTACACACATGCACAGACAAATAATTAGAATAATAGCACCTAAATTGCAATACAGATGGCAAAGGGTTCCACACATTTATATGCCAGAATACCTACAAAATCCAAATTCAGAGTTGCTAATGACAGTCAGCATCACCTGCATTTAAGTCCCCGGAATCAAAAAACAGACTGTACGTGTCCAAGTTACTGAATGCATGAGCCTAAATCCATAAATTTTCAGAATCATGAGCATACATAAGAAGCCATCAGATCCCATCATGTCATATTACACAGGAAAGTGAGAGTCCTGCACTATTCATCACTAAAGGAACTTCTAGTTGTTTCTCAAGATGGTTCTGACCATGATGCTTGAAATGGCTTGTGAAAGTAATAATAAAAATTCACAAAAAAGCTCAGTTAGGATCAAGGTATCATATGATTTTTATTATTTCTTATTAGTTATCTGAAATATAAAATCACTTGATATAATTCTTTTTCTTTTCCAAAGCTACTGTTTAATATAGAATAATGAATAAAATATTTTGGTTTGAAAAAAATTATGCATACAAATTTGGACAAGGGTTGTTGTGCTTTGAATTAAGTGTTAATCTGTCTAAAAACCAGAAATATCCCAAATACTTTGATTTGCAACATCATTCCAGATTAGTAAGGGGAAGACAAGCAATTTAATCACATTTTACTCTGGATAACAAGGTTTTATCTAATGTTGACTTTATGGATGGAATTTGAAAGAAAGAATTTCATTAACATTTAGGCTCCCTGAACTCATAAAGAAATACATTAATGTTTGATAAATATTCAACTTTCTCTAAGTAACTTATCATGTTCTCTTGTTGATCACTAACCATCTGAATATAAAAAAACCCATAGAATGGAAGCTGGAGGAAATATAGAGTGAAATAATTGCAATTTATTATTTTTAACAAAACACATTTCATTTTTAGCTACTTAAAATTTTTTTCAAGCAACTATATCTTAGACAAATAGGGTTTACCGAAAGTTTAATAGTCTTGACAAAATAATACATATAACTCTTCTCCAATAATGCTATTAGGATTTAAAAGTAATTATATAGTCTGTAAATTCCAAATTTAAAATTGCCTGATGAAATCAGAAGCACTTCCCCTGTATATTTTCGTTATGTCACAACTACCAGACAAAGTATTTTTCTCACAGGGCTGATTCTTCTCTGGTGCACAGGGAGGATAAGCAGAAGTGACATTGCTTTGTTCTGTGAGTTAGTGAGTGATATGTTCTTTCTTACATCACAGTTCTCCCTGAAGACATCCTTCATAAGCTTTCCAGTGGCATTCATCATCCCTGTGGTCTGATGCTTAAAAGTATGAAATTATTTGACACCATAGACATTTTGTGAAAGGATAAAGTTCTATACATAGCGTCTTCTTATGGATGAAGATCAAAAGTGAAGATTGACATCTGTTCCATTCATAGTGCCAAAAAGGTAGATATTTTTCCGGATTTTGGGTGCTCCCCTTTTCAAGTCCTCCCTCCAAGACATTTCCATTGTATATTGGAAGCTGAAGGTGTGAATATACTGTATTTTTGCAATTCAGATAACAGGGAGTGGTATAACACGTTCGCAGAAAATGAGCAGCTCTGCACTAGTGACTGTGTTACATACTTGTTTTAAGTCAACTCAGGAACCGAACTAGGAAAGTAAGGGAATTCAAATGGTAGAGTACACACATACTTTTGTCAAGATAAGCTCCTTTGTTTCATTGTCATTTCTTCCTCACACACATTTTTGTTCTACAACTCCTGATGTCTCACTGTAGCAGGAAAAGCCTCCTTGATGGCATAACTTGGTTGTTCCCAAAACAGACCTGCAGATGAAGTTAATAGTAGTGTGTATAGGCTTTGATTGCTGTCTTTTGATACATGTTGAAGGAGAGGTGAAATAAGGCTATATTTGAGAAAATTGCATCTAATTCCTTTTCAGTTAGGAATTTGAGGGTCATTTCCATTCTGCAGAGGGGAACATGGTCATGGTAGATGAAATCTCCTCTTTCTATCCTTATCCTGGTTCCAATTGGAATACAATTGGTTTTCTTCCTAGGAGCCAATACAGTGCTGTGTTTCAGATTCAGTGTGAGAATAATTTTAATTAAACACAGATGTTTTGGCTGTTGCTAAATAGTGCTCACCCTGAGTCAAGGACTTGTCAGCATCTCATGGTCTGCCAGTGAGGAGCTACACAAGAAGCCGTGGGGGAGCATGGCTAAGACAGGCGACCTAAACTGGCCAAAGGGATAGTCCAACACCATAGAATATCATGATAGCAACACACCACAATTACAAAATAACAAGACATTTTAATTCTCAAAGCAGTGGGGGGTGGGGGGTCCAGCAGAACTCCCACTTTGGACTTCTGAAGGGAAAACTGAGACCTTTTTATGAGACTCATTGAAAGAGTACCTTGGGAGACAGTTCTGAAAGGAAAAAGAGTCCAGAAAGGCTGGACATTACTCAAGATGGTAATACTAAACGTGCAGCAGCAGACTGTCCAGATGTGCTGAAAGGTGCACAAGCAAGGAAGATTCGCCTGGCTGAACTGAGAGCTTTGTCTGGAACTCAGAGTAAAAGGGAGAGTTTATGACCCTTGGAAGAGAAGGCAGGCAACTCAGGGGTCTACAAGGATGCCTTGAGGTTATGGAGAGAGAAAATTAGAAGGATCAAAGCCCAACTAGAATTTAATCTGGTTACTGCCATGGAAGTCTACAAAAAATGTTCTATAATACATCAGCAATAAAATGAGGGCCAAGGACAATCTTCATATTTTACTGGATGTGGTGGGAAATATAGTGACAAAGGCTGAGGAAAAAGCTGTGGTACTTAATGCCTTCTTTGCTTCAGTCTTTAAAATCAAGACCAGCTGTTCTTCAGGTACGTGGTCCCCTGAGCTGAAAGACAGGGACAGGGAGCAGAATGAAGCCACTAAAATCCAAGGGGANTTCTTCAGGGAGGTGGGCCCCTGAGCTGAAAGACAGGGACAGGGAGCAGAATGAAGCCACTAAAATCCAAGGGGAAATGGTCAGTGGCCTCCAATGTACAAGCCTAGTGGTCCGGACAGGATCCACCCAAGGCCCCTGAGTGAGCTGGCGAAAGTGCTCACTGAGCCACTTTCCATCATTTACCAGCAGTCCTGGATAACCAGGGATGTTCCAGCCAACTGGAGGTTGGCAAATGTGATGCCTATCTACAACAAGGGTCAAAAGCAGCAGCCCAGGAATGGNCTGGGCATCAGTCAGAGAGTGGTGCGTGATTTTATTGTGCATCAGTCTTCTTGGAATTCATTTCTCTTTCTCCCTCTTTTTCATTTCTTATTGTTATTGCTACTGTTGTTTTTATTGTTAAATTTTACTTTGTTTATATTATTAAACTGTTCTTTCCTCAAACCAGGAGCTTTATTTTTTTCTAATTCTCCTCCCCATCCCACTGTGGGACAGAGGGGAAAGTGAGCAAGGGGCTGAGTGGTATTTAGTTACCAGCTGGGGAAACCACAACAATTCTGCTTGTTTTTTCAATTCTTTTCTTTTTGTCTCTTTTAATACATTTTCATCCCACCTCTTTTTGTCTTCTGTTAATGTGTGTTCCCCTTTGGAAACTCAGTTTCTAGTTTGTTCCAGTAGCAGCTCCTCAGACATTTAATTTCAACTGGCTGGTCGAAAACATTCCTTTTTTAATGTTCAGCTCTGCCCATACCCTGCATCTGCAATTCCACTACCTGCACAGCAGATTCAGTTCCTTTCATTTTCCTTCACATCTTAACAATTTGTCCCCATATTTTGTCATCCTGCTGAGTCTTTCACGCAACTCTTTTTGTTTTCATTTGCTCTCCACCTCCAACTGTCCTTCCTGAATCATTTCCTAACCTTAGTGTCCAGCTGCTCCTATCACCCTACTTCTTTTTCCAGTCTCTTTTATGAAACCTTAATTGATTCTATCTTCTTTACATTTTTTTTCCTTTGGCAATAATTACCAACCTTCTTGTCCAGTCAGCCCAAAATTTCAGACTTCTTATCTGCAGATGAAGATAAAAGACTTTATCTTTTCTCACAATCTCTCCATAACTCCATCTATTATTCATCTATTATATAGATGGACTATAAGTCCCTCTATTATTCTGCTCACAGCTGGAAGTAGGCAGTTCTCAAAGAAAAAAATTTAAAAAATTAAATCCTTTATGGTTCCTATTAAGTATTCAATTACATTCTGAGAGAAACAGCTCACTGATCTCAGACCCAGGCCGAACGTGAATACGTAAACAGCAAGGTTCAACCAAGCACCAGCAGGTCTTTCTGGACAGAACAGAAGACACAGCTGTCACACACAGGCACTCTGACATTTCAGATTCTGCACTTCTAATTTTGCACCTACAGCTCTTTAAAAGAAAAATTCACCAGCATATTTTAACATGTTTTAGCGTGTTTTAATTTGGAGAGTCAGTTGACCAGTTTTGGTTGATATTTTCCATTAATTTTATGCCTTGAGTAGCAACTTTTTTCTTCAAACAGAAACTACTGAACTATTTCTCAGTTTGTGTTGAGAATTTTAAGTGAATTTAATATGTGAGCATTTATGAAGCAGAATATGTGATGGAAAAGAAATATTGATATAAAGTTATATTGTGTAAAGGCTAAATGATTATGTAGCAAATTAATACCATTCTCTACAGACCAGTAAAGAACAGAAAGTCCATCAATTCCACAGAAAAGATGAAAACTACCTCTGATAATGAAACAGGTCCCTAATTAGGCTATTCCTACTTTATAGACAAACATACAATCCTTTGTAAAATCTCCAGAAGCTCAAAGTTCACTAAGAAGTCAAGTTATACATTTTCAGAAGCGTTAGATGGAAATAAGATTAGAAAACCAAAACTCTAAAATTTTCCATGAAATTAAATTAAATTTAAAATACTTTGTTTTAAGACATCAGATAAAAACTTGAAGGGAGTGAAAATACTGGATTGCCTTATAACCATAATCTAATGCCGCTTTAGAGTGACAACCAAACTTACAGGGCTATTTTTATTTCAAGCCACCAAAATTCCAATATCAGTTACTTCCAGAACTAAAACTTTCAGTTCTGATAATGTCCAAAACTTTACTATAGTAGACTCCTGTTAAAATAACTAGATAATTAATTAATTAAATAAATAAACACATAAATAAGTAGTTCCATTTTGCTGGAAACATTTTTGTTTAGTTTATTCCTCAATCAGCAAAAGAATTTTAAAAATGTTTTCACTTACTGTCTTGAGGGTTAAAATGCAAACAATTCTGATGAAAATTTTCCTGAAGGTAGGCATGTTTTTTAGTGTATATATATTTTTTGATGAAAATTCTGATGACAGGAGGGTAATTTGCATTTACTTTTCGTTATGAAGTGTATCACTTAGAAATATAAGGTCTCATGATAAACAATTTCTCAGTAGGAGAGTTTTTTTATTAAAAAAACATATTCATAATGTCATTACTTCTGTTAACTGAGAGAAGAAAGCTGACATGAGATGCACAGGGGTACATGTATTTGCTCAGGTGTAAAATAAGTGACCTGGTGTATTGGAACTGCCTTTCTGTGGGAATTTGCTTTCTGAACATCTACATATGGCTTAGCTTGATCTCTTTTACTGCTGTGCACAGATAATTAATAATTTCTATAAGAATATTAGCCATCTCAAGATTTCAGCTACTTTGCAGCTACAGGGGTTGATGAGTTCATGGTGGGTCAGCACTGTGAGTTAACCTCAGCAGGCAGCTCAGCACCACACAGCTGCTTGCTCAGTTCCCCTCAGTGAGGGAAGGGACTCAGAAGGATAAAATATGGAAAACTCATGGGCAAAACCAGGAATTCACTCACTGCTTCCAGTGGGCAGGCAGAAGAGCAAGGCAGAATCTGGGGCTGTTTTTGAAGACAGGAAACTCACTGTTACTTTATCAATGACCGAGACCAATTTACAACACAGATTATTGATTGAAAAACTCCTCTGTCAATCTGACTTTCCTCTTCAATTTCCAAGAACTGATCTACAAGTCCAAAGTGACCACAGACTACATGGTATTAGGGGTGAAGGCAAGAAAGCAGAGAGATCATGGATGAGCTATGATCCAGCACAGAAAACCTGACCTTAGTTTCATGGACTGCTACAGCCAGCATATCTTAATTTCTAAGGAAAAGAGCCCAGACAAGTTCTACACATGGAAATCAGAGTCAGAATTCCCAAACTAAATGCTGTAGTAATCTTGCTTAAACCCAGATGCTTGGAAACCTATGGATCTCATGCCATTTTTCTGTGGATGAATTTTGGGTGAGCCTGGGACACCTACATGTGACTCCAGTGTACCAGGGGTCAGGGTCTCCTGCTCCTGTTGCTCCCTGGGGAAACCTTAGCATTCCAGAGTTACCACTGACTCAAACACAGACATCCTAGCCTATGCTCTGCCCAGCCACTTTTGTGCTGCAGAGGGGAACACCTGGACTTTGTTAAACAAAGAATTGCAGTTTCTGTGTTTGCTTTGAGGACAGCTACCTCTGTTTAAACTCATTGAAAATACTGCAGTGTTGGAAACATCCTCAGGAAAGGATTATCTGATTTGAATTGCTGGAGCCCTAGCTAATTTTCTATATTGGATGACTATATTTTTGTAGCTTGCCAAATTTAATAATGATCCCAGTGCATGTTTTAATTTATTTCTCTCGAAGGTTTTTAAACATTTTCTAATTGACATGAAAATGAAAGCAAATTACATTTTGAATAAGCCTTCAAATCTTTTTGGACTTTCAGACACTGCCACTGCAAAAAGTCTGTATTGCTCTCTGCCACAATCTCAGGCTACACTAGAAAGCATCACTTCTTCTGAGAAGTGAGCTCCCTGATGTCCTAGTGGGTTTTAGAACTGCACCTTTTTGATCTTGCTGGGTTAGAGAAGTGAACTGATGAGTTCTGTGCCAGAGCTGCACCACTGTAAGTTCGGTCTGAGATAGTAACTCCCACAGTGGGGCCACTGCCCGTCTGTGCTACGCTGCCTCTAGTCTGCGTGGTTGCTGGTTGTGGTGTGCAGTTCCTGCTCTTACAGGCTGCCTTTCTGACTGTCCTGTGACTGTCTAATCCTTTGCCAGATGGAGGACTAAAGGAAACACAGAGGCAGTGCATAAGGGAGAAGCTGTCAGCTTTTGCGACTCCATGACAGGATCCACACTCACATGTACCATAAACCAATCTGAAAAGTGTGACATTAAATTAAATGTACTTTGCTGGAAGGTCGTGGTTTCCAGGTTTTCCCCCATGTCATCATGCACATACAAAGAGTTTAATGAGGGAAGCAGACATTCAGTCATAATGAAAAGCGTTTTATCCTATATCCATGGACATTACTGTGCATACCTGCAGCTGGTGAATATCTGGCTGCAATTCACATGTTCATGCAGTAATTAAAATCCTAGAGGATGATTAGCATTGTATTTTCCTTTATAAGATAATTTTCTAATGAGTAACAATATTTTAAGCCAGGAAGTGTATTTTTCATCATTGCAATCACTACTCTTTTAGAAAGCAGTATTAATTGCCCGTAAAACAGGAGAGTCATTCTGTTTAAAATACTCAATGCACTTAATTTACAAACAAATTTTGCTAAGCTAGAGGACTGCAGAAGGTTTTGACAGATCTCATTAAAAGCAAAATTCATCTTCCCCCTAACCAGTTTCTTCTTTATACCACAAACATCCAAATGTAAATTTCCTTACCCATTATGTGGCCATTGCAGGTAAAATGGTCATTAATCACATTAGACTAGATACAGCTGCTAAATCTAATTTATTTGCAATCCACAAAAACTGCGATGTGATAAAATGTGGGGATATCACCTATCAAAAATACCTGCCTCTAGTCCTGGGAAGTCATGGTTAATTGCAACTTGAAGTTGCAAAACACAGTGATGTACATACATATTCCAAGCCACATGTAACAGTATTTTAAAATACAACAATGTGGGCTTTTTTTTCCTTTTTCTTCTTTTTTCAGTACACATACATGTGCGGTGTGAGATTTTGAGGACTCCTTCTTGTGGTACATAAAGAAAACCTTCTTATGAGATGAAAAGACTTCTAGAGTATGCCCTCTCCAAATGTTTCTGAAGTAATCTTTTTCAATTAGAAATAAGGTACTATATTTTTATGGTCTTCTATATGCATCTCATGCTGCATTCATTTGCCCCTGGAAAAATGTGAAGTACATGTGCGTGAACAAGTTACCAAATAAAGAACCCTGGTCCTTACTTGGTGAAACCAGGTGTGTGCAGGGGATGTGTATGAAGTAATAGAATATTTCAAGACAGAAGATAGACATAAGGATCATCAAGTCCAGCTTGTGTCCCTGCACAGGACAACCGCAAGGATTATACCGTGTGCCTAAGAGTGTTGTCCCGAACTCTCCTTGGGTTCTGTCAGGCTTGGTGTTGTGACTGCCTCCCTCAGGCACCGGTTCCAGTGCTCAGCCATCCTCTGGGTGAAGAACCTTTTCCTAATGCCTAACATAAACCTCCTTTGACACAACTTCATGCTATTTCCTCAAATCCTATTCACTGGTCACCAGAGAGCAGAGTCTGCCTCTTTGCAGCCCATCTAGAGATAGTTTTCTGAGAGGGGTTCACCCCTCAGCCTTCTCTTCAAGATGAACAAGACAAGTGACCTCAGCTGCTCCTCATAAGCCTTATACTTGAGGTCTCCCTCCTCTGAACAGCTTCTAACAACTTGAAGTACCTAAGGTAAGGTGCCCCAGATTGCACACAATACACAAGGTGAGGCTGCCCCAGTGCAGAGCAAAGTGGGGCAATCCCCTCCCTTGACGGGCTGGTGATGCTGTGGCTGGTGCACCCCCAGGCCTGGCTGGCCCTCCTCACTGCCAGGGCACACTGTTACATCTACCAATTGTTCACAGACTTCAAGATGGACCAGACACTGAGCAGAAGACTCATGAAGCAGTTAAGATGTTTCAAGATCCAGACAGAGGAAGAAGGGACTTCCTTGTCTGTGGTTACATTTTATATGAGTTCTGTGTGCGGGTAGTTTTGAAGGCAGTGCTTCATCTGTGGCAATCTCTGTGAGCAGTGTCTGTGTCCCGTGTGTGCCCATGTGTCCATCTCTCTGAGGTAGGAGCTTGGTAAATAGAAAAGCAACAGTTGCATCCCTCAGCCTGGGCAGAAATGCAAGGTCAAGGCAATGTCAGGGTGCTGTCCTGGACCACCTTGTGAAGGTGTTAACTCCAAACATCTCTTAATAGAGAGAATAGAATAAGATAACAAAGAAGCGAATTATAAAAGAAGGGAGAAAAAAGCAAAATACAGTGTACTAGAGAGGAGACGTAATATAGAGGAGGAATAAAATACACTACTTGAGATCAGATAACAGGTAAAACTTGCTCAAACAAACTCACTTATTTCTTAGTGATGTCAGCTGTTCTAGGCATTCACTCCAAGCTGTGGTATTTTAAGGGTCATTCTTCAAGCTTTGGCTTCACTGACTTTGTGGGAATATTGCCTCAGTGAAACATGCAGCAAGGTCAGCCTCCCCCTGATAAGCAGAGAGTTTAAACAGTGTTGACTAAGTCTAACCTCCCAGCATTATCATTTGCTAAATTAACTCATATTCTGGTAGCTTTCACAACAAATTCTACAGATAAATTAGAAATTCTAAGAAAGTGAGCGATAATCATCATAAATCATGAAGACTACTTAATTAGTTCCCACTGTAGATAAGTCTAACACAACATGATCTTTCCACAAAGCATCCTTTTGTCTTGAAAATGATGTTTCTTTTTTGATTTAATGACCTAGTGACACCTACTACAGTATAAAGTGTCAGTTTGTTTCATTTAGCAGCAAAAATATAGAGATTTTTTTTGGCTTGCACTGTTTTCTTCAACACAGAGAACTAAGAGAGGAAATACATATGGTTTTGAAGTCACAACCCTATAATTTAAGAGAAGTTTACAATTTAAAAATACTATTGCAGCAACTGAGATGGAGGCTAACTACCTCTGGAAAATTCTTTCATTGCTGCAGATTTTATAGGTAATTTATAACCAAACAGTCCAGTCTGAACTTCCAGTGAAATATGTTTAAACAATAAAAACTACTGTGTTTTTCCTAGTCAATCCTAATATTCTGACAACTCCACTTGAGCAGATTTCAGCTAACTAAGGTTATTTTCTCCTTTTAACTCTAGGTTCTATTATGAAAGATGCCACTCCATGAGCAATGGTAATCATTAGACTATTTGCATTATCTCAGGATCTCTTTGTATAAAAAAATACTTTAAACACATTATCTGAAAGTTTGCTTAAAAAAAAAAAAGTAAAATTAAAAATTACAGAAGTTACCCTAAAATTTCACCACCAGCCTTTCAGGAATTCACATAAGATTATTTGTGAAAGGTTCTGGAGATATTTTTCTGTGAATGCCCTACTTTTAACACCCCCTCACCTCTCTGTCGACTGCAAATTCTTTGAGCATGTTTTCAAGGTCATTTCAGTATCTCTTATTTCAATGAGATTGCATTAAAGAAACACAGAGAGATGCTGTACCCCTAGCATTTGTCATTTAGCACAAACCAAGGGAACTCTTAAGGGGAATGTGTGTAAGTTCCAGTTCTAGAGGTTTTGATACTCGCCCAAAATATAAGTAATGAAATTTCCCTAATCATAAATATTAAGTTTACTTTTTGCTTCTAATATAATGCTTATCTGTCCAGAGTTGCACATGATCCAAAGTGAAAGAGGCTGGGTTTATGGCCCTGCTGTATATCACTGCGTGGGTCAAATGCAGCCTGCTGGGAAGAACAACTTACATTGTACAACAAAGTTTCCCACCTTGCTCAACTGTTGCAGGATTCACAGTCTGAACCACAGTTTTCATCACTCCTACCAAAGACAGTGGGAGAAGTTTTCATTTCCACTGCAGTATATAATAATAACTAAAAAATAAAAAGTCTGGGAAAAGAAAAATCTTTCTGTTTAAGGGTGAATATAGTGAGCTGCTGGTTCATGTGAACTCTACTCTGCTTATCTTTACCATTCTTACTGTCACTTATGTAAAATTGAACCAGCCTATCAAAGTTAATCCAAAGATGACAAAAGTTTACTGGAATTCAAAACCTTTTCAATACAGTCTGAAAAACGTGAATACCAAATGGCTTCAGAACTACTTAGGAAGCTTTTGGATGAAAGAAGAGAACATCTCCTTTGTCTCATTTATTGCATGAACATGAAAGTGTTGTGTGAGAATAAAATTAATAATAAGACCACCTACAAGACCATAGAAGACAAAATACTTTCTTCTTTCCAAATAGTAGTTCTAATTTAAGATGACAAAGAACATTTAACAACATCCTTAGTTCTCACATCAAGTACTGTCTTCAGTTTTGTGTCCCTCACTTTAAAAAGGACATTGATGCTTCATAGTTACACACTTTTAATATTTTGCATTACTAAGAAAAAAATAGTGGAATGCAGAAAAAATGTCCTCCAGTGTCTTCACCTTCTCATTGTGAAGCATTGGTCATAAGGGACAAATTTGTGAACAGCTAATACTGTAATGATTCTTGGTGATCAGGGGAAAGCAATATGTATTTCTCTTATTTTTGCATAGAAATCCTCATTCAAATTATGTGAACACCTCCCAGATATTTTAAATTATATGCATAATTATTTTCTTGAGTTCCTAAGAAGGAATTTTTTCAGGACAAATAAAGTGACTTCAATATCCTTGGATCAATCACTATTCTTGTTGATATTTTGGTAATTTATTTTAGATCTGACATAATACGAGTCATCAGTGATTATAATCCTTAATTATGATTATTTTTCCTTCCTTTTCTTAAACAGATTTTCCCCTCAGATTGTTCTGCGCTACTTCTCTGAGGAGGCAATTAAAAAAAAATCCCCTATCCAGTGTCAGATTACTAAAGAAAATGGTGGCTGACAATTCCCATGAATATGACTGCCATGAGACATATCATGATGGTGACAACTTTTCCAAAATGGTGATGAGAAGCTTAGTCTAGCCAATAGCAATCTTTCCAGACTATTTTTCTTTTGTTATCACATTAAAAAAAACCCAACCAAACAAACAAAAACAAACCTTTATAGCTGGTGTCACTTTTTCATCTTCCATGGACAGAACACTGAAATGAGACAGTTAATTGGCTTTAAATTTTATCCATTATATCCACATAGAAAGAAGAAAATATATGCTGTTTATCTCTTTCCTTATTCTGTTTTATTACATATTCAACATAATCGCTCCTCATTAAAGTCTGTCATTTTCTCTACATCCAAGTTGTTTACCACCTAAATGTTATAAATCCATTTTGACTACTTGCACAGAAATATATATATAAAATCAGCTTTTACAGACTTTCTTTTCAGGTTTATTACTTTCTTTGTCACCTTGATAACTATCTTACCCTGTTCAGAAACTTGTCTAACCTGAATTTTAAGATATATGCCAATAAGATGGCTATACCAAAGATAAGAAAACAATAACTACAATAACACTCTTGCACTGGTGCTCTCTATATAGGAGACTAATAAATGAAAATTGTAATAGTTTGGACAGACTGAAGTGGAAATTAATCAAAGATAAAATGAACTTGCCACATTAGCAAAAGTTTATAAAAATGAATTAGAAATTCAGAGTTTGTTATCTTGAAGTCTCTGAGAGAGTGATTTATAATTCCTTCCTCCAGAATAGAGGCCTCCATTATACAAAATCCAAATGACTTGCATTAAAAATATATGCAACTAATGGGAGCAAGTCACATACATTTCCTTTTTGCCCTACATTTTATAAAATTCTCTTCCTCTGAAACAACTTAATCTCACAGAACAAACTGACAGATTCTTAAATCACATAAATTGGAACGCATTAGGAAACCTTTTCCTCATTATTTGTATTTTTGTGGCAATTGCCTAAGACTACAACTTTGCAAATTTCTGTATAAATGTGATGGGACTACAACCCCTGCTCTGAAACACCATGCAGTGTAGAAGCTTTGCAGAGGCAGTGGATGCAAAATGGAAGTGTGTAGGGTACAGGTAGAGCAAACACAGTCATCTAGTTAATATTCCTGAGAGCAGCTTCCGAGTCCTGTTTGTTCTTCTCCAGTCACTGCTGTGAAAATATTTATTTCAGACTTTAAAATGATGTTTTCAGTAGAAGTTTGAGCAGGATGCCCTAAGTAGATTGACAAAGTGTGCATGGTGATTTGAAGAGCTGCTGTAGAGGACTCCCACCCCTGCCAGGCAACTATGACAATAAGCTGCAAACACCCTCTGTGGTGCTCTCCTGTCTTGCACTGACCACTGACCACCTCTGCTGGTGTAGGCACAGGGAAGTGTGGGTCAGGGAGAAGCTTTCCTGCACTTACAGCTCTGAATCATCTAAGTGGTTTGTGGCTGTGTGAGTTACAGTTAAGCAACAATGCCCAGGCTTTCTTCTCAATTAGGTTGTAATTAATTTCAGAGTTTACATACTCCTTTTTCTGGGGGGTGGTGCTTTTTTATTTTGTTTAACTGTCTGTATGGTTGTCACTGGAACTACAAGACTCAAGATGTGGTGTGACCTGTGCATCACTTATTCTTTAACTCTCTAAAGTTTGGGGTCTAAAAGGAACTTGAAAAGTCTCAGCTCAAATTTTACACAGTTATTTTTCAAACTTCTAATGCACTTCTTTCATATTATCTACAGTATGGAAATGCTCTGCAAACTCATGTGAGCCCTGCCTTTAACAGTGCAGTGAGTGAAATAGAAATCTCCTGAACATTTACTGACACTTTGTTCAGAGAGATTTTCTCTGTCTAAACCATTATTAAGCACAAACACACAAGAAATAAACCAAATCTAAGCAAAGGAAAAAGCAAACATTTTAAATGTTTCAATTGATATTAATAAATCAATAACTGTCTGGACTATCAGTCTGGACTGCTGTATGTTCCCTTCATTAGCAGTTTATACTCCATGTACACGGGCAATATTGTGCATTCTGGATATTTTTTGTCAGTGTGATTGTCGGGTACAACAGAAAATTTTCACAGCAGAAAATACCACTGACTGTACCTGATTTGCTGTAACTGCAAGAGATACCAACCTGAGAGTGACAGAGTTTCTTCAAACAAAAGTCTCAGTCCACAGAGTCTGAAATGTAAATAGACATGCAAATATTCTCCTGCCAAACATTTTAAACATATCTTTTAAATCACTTAGATTTAGGAAGGTATTTGGAAGACCTATTATTGGATTAAATTATATATAATGATAGCACTGAAAACTGCTTAAAGAAAGTATCATCGTGATGTATTTACCTAATTTGAGGGTAATCTGGGACAACAAGAAGGCAAAACAGAGCTATAAATCATTGGGTTTTCCAGCTCTGTTGCAAAGTAATCTAATAAATCTGAAAAGCTCAAGTTTGACTTACCTATAATGTAACTGTTACATTTATAAGACAAAAGGGAACAAGATTTTCTAGAGATTGTGGAGTATTTCTCCTTGACGTGGAACCAACAGATTATATTTTCATGAATGATGTAAATAAAAGACAGATTTTTTTTTATATGTATTGTTCTCAGTGATATACTATCTAAAAATTAAAACAGAAAAGACAGAAATTGTGCTTATTACACACCATTACTACCTTGCAGTATGTTTGCAATGCTAAAGCAACACAGAGGGGGTGAATGATAAGCATGAACAACCACCTTTCTATACTTCTTCTGACTCCTGACATGAAAAGGGAGATACCATGCTTCAAATAAAAAGGCTTTAATTTATGGTACAAAGAGAATGTTGTTACAAGGTTAAGTTATTTTTCATATATAGGAAGCAAAACAATTCATCAATGTGAAATTAATGGGACAGAATGTATACAATGTTTTAAAGGTATTAAGATTTCTTTTATTTCCTTAAATATTACACTTTTTGTTTTCTATATCATTTTTTCACACAACATCTCCTTTGATACATACTTTCTTTTTTTCTCTAATAGTTTCTTCCCCTTTTCTTTCCAAGTCTGTGCTTGCCTCATATTTCCATCCTTGCTTTTCTGATTTTGTAATATTTTTTAAAAATTCATCTCACCAGAGCTCCTGAGTATTTTGATGCAGTAAGAACTGTATGAAAACACTAATTTTATTCAAACACAGAAATAAATACTGTAGGAATCCACATCCATAGAATTTTGAATGAATACAGATTGAAATAAAAAGAAATATGCAAAGAGAATCATCAGGTGATTCAATTTGTGAAGCCTAGGTTTGTATAATAAAACAAATAATTTCTAAAACAAACAAACAAACAAACAAAAAAGAGTTGGACAAAGACAGTTTCCTTTATTATGACAAAGAAATGCCATTCCACACCCTAACCATTACACTATAATGCAATGGAAAATTTTTCAGTTTGTGGTGCAAAAAATTGTCTTTAGAAACTTCAAATGGAGTGTACAGAAAGACAAATATATAGAATTTCTCAAGTAATTTGCATTCACTCTTGGAAAAGTATGGCTACAAACTTATAAAAGTCTTTACTTCCCAATCCTTAGTTGCATGATTTCATTGGTTAAGAAAAATGGGAAGTCGACAAAAACACCCTACAAAACAAAACGCAAAATCTCATAACACAAGGTAGATAATAGGAACTGGCCACACTGTAACCATGGAGTGCCCAGAAGGTGAAACCCATCTGTGTTCCTTGGTAAGTCATTCACCTCACACAGGAAACAAAATATATTCACATGATTAATTGAAATATATTTAACACTTTGGTTTTCTCATGTCTTCAGAGTAAAGCATCTCCCTTCTACCTTTGGCTACTTCCCTTTTTCATGACACCAGGATTTCCCCAACTTTAGAGAAGTTCCACCTCCACTGATATTGCCTTCTCCATAGGGACTGATGTTCCTGCATAGATGGAGAAAAGGATCAGGGAGAGGAAAACTCTGTAAAGGGCCTCCTAGAGTAAGTTTTTTTCGTTTATCACATCAGATTAAAAAGTGTCCTGCAGGCTGAAGATATAACTACCTTCATCTGGAGGAACCAGCTGGATATAAAATTTAGTCAATGCATTGAGGCAACTAGTTCCCATCCAACTAAAGCTAAAACATTAGCAGGAGGATATACACATCTGTATTTTGGAAAGCTAGTTCAGAAGTGACTGCCTGGGTTCATTTTGGCCAGCTATAGAAATCACTGGAGAGGTGCAGCTCTTCTACCTATGGATATATGAATATGAGATGTCTAAACTAGGGTACATGTCTAGGCATCTGATACAATTAAGGGAGAAAACAGGAACTCCTAAGCACTCATTCTTTCTCAGACACAATGTTAGGACAAGATAAATGACTGTGAGAAGGTATCTGTCTCCTTCTGCTATCTGTAAAGGCAGCCTAGACAACCAACTCATTCTAGATGCCATTTAGATTGCCAAAATAACACAAAACAAATTTTTATTACTTTTTGGGGGGGCAATAGATATTGCCTAAAATAATTAGATTCAACAATAGCATCAGATTTTAACTATAAAAATTAATAATATCCACTGGTATAGATAAGAAAGCAATGAAGCTGTGAATTAAAATGTTTGAAAACAGATCAATCAAAAAAATGACCAGGAAATGCTGAGTACAAATGCTTATATTGCTCTGATCCCTAGGAAACACAACAAATACTGAGGTGGCATCAACACACACAGAGAAAAATTTACTATTTGGTTTTCCAGCCTATAACAAATATATTTCTGAAGTTATATTTCTTAAGAGATGTTAGTTTCTGAAAGCATATTTTATTATCTGCTGTCAAGCAGGCAGTTTGTGGTGCTTTTTGTCTTAAAAGGGGAAAATATGACAGAAGAAACATAAAGAAACAATTGAAAAGAACTATCCTTGTCAGGGAATCTGTAGATCTTTAACTAAAATTAAAAACTGGAGTAGTGGCAAACTGCTAAATTAGAGCAATAATGAATTATTGTAATGTAGTAGTATTTTAGTATTCCTTGTTAGAGTTCAGTAACTGGTTCCAGGCTTTTTCAAAGTGTGTTTTCAGTGCAGAGCCACATGGAAAAGATTCATTCAAATAATGCTTCAAAACAAAATCATTTTTCAGAAATATTTTTTTTTTTTTTAATCAGAAGTCGTCTGTGTTATTGAAGCCCAAAGAATGTTTTAGAAATCTTCTTGGGAACAATCTCCAAATGTCATTTATCTGATTAGAAGCATCTAGTAATGCATCACTGCAGTACTGAGGAAATTGCTGACATTAATATATTTATGTAATGTTTGTAATATAAAAAATCAGCATTACTCTAATTTTACATCAGGAAGATTGTGGTGCATCACATCAGCTGTATTTCACTCCCTATAACTACAACCATCTTAGAGTCAAGGCTTCCAGTGTGCCCCCACAGTTTAGCCTGCTGTCTAATCCACAGTGACAGGGTAATTTCCCTTCCTGTAAGAGGGACATCCATCCTACCTGAGAAACTTGCCTGATAATGGGGTGAACAAAGTCTGTTTCCATCCCATGACTGAACCATGGTGATGAGTTATGGTCAAGTCTAGTGCATGGATGAAGGACGTTATGAAAGAAATGTTTATGCGACCAGTTTGGTGTCAGCTGGGAAAGAAGTTGATATCAATTCGAGATTTGAAATACAGATGTGTCTTTTCAGTTTGCAGGTTATGTGTCTTAAAATAGAAAGTGCTTCTCCAAAGACTCTCATCCATATGAGTTTCCTTTGTAATAATGGGCAAGAGCAGGTATCTCATGGACCTATGACCTGGCACTTTTAAACATTTGATGTGGGATGTGAAGAACAACTGGCAACAATTCAGTAAAAATGAGGCCACTTGTGATTATCTAGAAGTCTTTTGCTTTTTGTTGCTTGGGTTTTTTTCAAACAAAAGAAATTTAGGGCAGCTGTGATATGCCCTGAAGAATAATCTGCTTTGGGGGATAGGAAGAAACGTCAGAAAAATTTGCAAGGAACACTAAAATATGGTAAATACAAAGATTTGACCTAACCTACGTCCCAGCTGCCATAACTGGTACAGAATAGATTCCACTTCTTGTGTATGTGCCAATAGTACAATGAAAAGTGTTTTATGTACTAGGTACATAAATATGTTTTATGTATGAAATAGCTGAAACACCATGAGACCACAGCTCTGCTGTGCCAATAGTTTGCAGTATTTCAGTCACCCACAAGCAATGTTAGTAGCACTCACCCACCCACCAGTTTTGGCATGAATCAAATAGTTCCACCTCTGTAAACAACACCATTACTGAATTTATTCTTTAAATATTAAAAGACGTAGGTGAATGCATATCACTTCAGTTATGATCACCTGACCTGCTTTCTTTAATGGTCTGACAAGCAATGTTAAAATACAAGGAATCCCTGAATGGTAGGGCTGAAATAACACAGACTAAATAATGACCTTATGCCAAGACTACATGAGCTCTATATTCCAGCTGGACTGTGCACAGATTTGGCAATATAAGAAAATCCCTTGACCACCCATGAAATTTACATCCTACAGATGATATGAGATCTCTGCTGAGGGTCCAGAGCTTCAACCACTGCTGAACGTGTTACATAGTGTTATGTACAGTGGTTATTCTAATATTTTCTGCTGAGACTTGTTTTTTGATGATTCCTTAGTACAAATAAAATGGTGATACTTATGAAGGGATCAGCAATGAGAAAAGTGTTCTCTGTAAATGCACCTAAATCCCTTCTAGATTAGGAATTATATATTTTTGTATTCAGGCACAAATTGCATGATTTTGGTCTTACACTCTTATCAGTTAATGAAATAAAACATTTTACTTTCTTCAGGGCATTTTATTATTATTAATAATAATAATAATAATTGATATTGTAATTATTGTTATGGTCATCATCATCATTACTATTATTATTGTTGTTGTTGTTATTACTACTATTATTACTATTTCAGGAATGCAGAACCTTATGCATTTAGCTGCCACCATGAAAAGCAAGATGTGGGTATAAAACACAGGGATCAGTGATTATAGTGCACAGAATCACGATATGATATCCAGCTTTATAATTTCAATTCCTGGCAGTCCCAACTGAAATGTGTCCTCAATCTGTTTCCACAGCTTGAGATGCTAGACACATCTGAGAAGCAGTAACTAAACTCTTGCCTGAAAAATCACTTCAAGTCCTCAAAGCAGTGCTTCTCTCACCTAAAATAATCCTGCCCACTTTAGAACTGGTAGAAATGAAATAAAACATGGAAAAAAGAGGAACATAAACTATAAAAAATTAAATTAATTTGGTATTTATAATAATTTCTTCTGAAGCATTTCTCAAAAATACAGCTACAGGTTATTATGCTGGGTTCTAACTAGGATCAGAAAGCTCTAGCCTGCCAGATATCTCCACTGCATACTAGTAGACTGTACACTAATTATACTATATTTAATAAAACAATTTATGAAGTTATTCACTTTGCTTGGGGAGATTTGCATTTTTTTCTGTGTGTAAATCTGAAGAAAACACCACTAGAATGTGGGGAAAACCAGATAATTTCAGTCAGTTATTAGCTCAGAGGCAATTTCATGGCAGTATAACTGTGGAAGCAGGTCTTGCTTGGCCAGAGACCACAGAGTCGCAGTTCTGTGGGAAAACATGAGCAGATGTGTGTTGAGCACACAGGGCTGCAGTTTCTTAGTTACAAGGCAGATGAGGGTGCCTCTGCTAGAACTAAATTCCCTTCTATGCAGATATTGCTCCACCATACTGGAACCCTCACAGACCAGTTTGTAGATGCTCCAGATGTACCTTGTATGTACAAACATCATGGCTAAAACAATGTCAAATATGTTTATATGTGAACCTCTAATGTCTTTTATCAGATCTATTTATACAGTGGGTGAAACCAGAGAGGCTTTTGTCACCAGACCAGCAGCATCTGTGTCCAGAGGTGGAACAGCCAAGCTTGGAATCTATATATTATAATCCTTTGGAATGAATTAGGGAAATATGAGGAGTTAATAAAGTTACAAATGATGGTTCAGAAACAGGTCTGGCAGTTCCTAAATCATCATATGACCAAAACCAAAAGGATGACTTTGTTTATTCATGTCCTCACTTGTGCTACTGACCACAGCTGAGTGGGATGCAGCTGACCTGAGGCTGATCTGCCTGTGGCAGAACAGCTGATCCCCATCATTTTGAGGCTTGCCTGATCTGTGCTGGGACTGAGATAAGTAATGAGGGTGTATTTTGTTTATTTTAATACATACATGCCTTATAAGTTCACCATGTGATTTCATTTTTGAGAAGACACAAATTTATCCATATTCATGGTTACAAAAGCCTTTGTGCAGTGTATATTCTCAAGTAAATAGTTTTAGTCTACTTAGCTTTTATTTTCATTATAGAAGTGATTCCACAGCTCTGATCATCCTCTTCATGTTTTTCTAGATCTACTTTGTCACTTTAAGATGACCAACACAAAAAAAAATATTAATTCACAGGCTTTCCTATTTTGTTGATATTTTTTTCTAACTAATCATAATGGTCTACTGACTCCTTTCAATTGCTTAAGCATTAAGCTGATGTTCTCAAATAACTATAGTGGTGATTGGAATTTTGTTCCCTGAATGGCAATCCCATTTATAAGGAACAAATGATTATGTATAATTAGGATTGTTTTCCTTCCCACTGGGTGTATTACTTTGAATTTTCTGACACTGACTTACATTTGACTTTATTCAGCCAGTACAAAAACATCTTTTGCATCTCTTTCTAGTCACTTTTAAATTTTCTTGTTCTGGTTAATTTGATACTGTCTTCAATTTTTATTTCATCTTTCAACTACTGCTCCAGTTAATTTTTGGATATGTTGAACAAAACAAATTATGCTTTGTTGTAATTCAGTTTTAACTTTAATATAAGATGATATAGTTCCGTCATTAGAATGTATTCAAACTTCACTCCTTTCATTGTTGTCCTTGGCCTCTTTCACCATCACAGACCTCATGGTTAAAATCCACCTGGCAGTTTGTCAATGTGTACAGATAGTTAAGAGTAAGGCAGGCCCACAGGTGCATTTTACAGCCTTCCCCAAAAGGGAGCAGCTGCAATTTTCAAATATGTTTGGTGTTATTGCTCCTGCTGATTTTTTCACCGTTCTTCACAAGATTTACATTTCTTTACTAAAAAAAAAAAAAAAAAAAA
>VWZF01003634.1:20688-74965 GCA_013396755.1 Sclerurus mexicanus | reverse complement strand
AATGGCCTGAAGTTGTGTCAGGGGAGGTTTGGGTTGGATATTAGGAAATGGTTCTTCCCCCACAGGGTGGCTGGCATTGAACAGGTTCACCAAGGCTGACAGAGTTCAAGAAGTATCTTGATCTTATTTCCAGGTACATGGTGTAGACTCTTGGGATTGGTCCTGTACAGGGCTAAGGGTTGGGATCAATGACCCTTGTGGATCCCTTCCAACTCAGCATATCCTGTTATTCTGTGATTCTGTAACGTGAAACAATTATTCCACACATGTTCTCTGTTTCAGTCCTTAGTTACTTTCACAATTCACTGATGCTTTCTGTTTCGGAAACAAAAATCTAAAGAGCATAAAACTTACCTTTCATGTAACTGGTCACCTATCGTGTCTCCAGTGTCAAAGAGAATTGAAGCTATAAAAACAGATTTGGAAGAAACTTGTCGCTCACAGAATTTGTACAGAGTAATCAATTACTGGCAGAAGTAAATCTGCTGTTAATGGCTACAACTGGGAGTGGAACATCACTGTAGTTCCTGGAAACTGCCAAGAGACAGCAATGGCAGGGCACAGGTAACTCACTGGCTTAAAGGTAGGATACCCCAGGGATTTTAGTGGTTAAAAACTGCTGACAAAACATGGCTTGGAATTACTGCCCGTATTTTTTTTCCACATAGATGCCTCTTTCCACAGCAACAAAACCAAAAGCGTGATCTGAACATGATTAGCAGGAAGCTAACTGCTCCCACTGCTCCCACTGAAATAAAGCTAACCTTTGGAAATGAGCAAAGGCCAGCTCAGAGAACTAAAAGCTGGACTCCTAGGGAACACATTTAACTTACATCGAACACAATTAACTTACATTGAACACATTTAACTTACATCACAGGGACTCTTTATTCCTGTTATACAAACCAGGAAACACAAGTCTGGTCCAAATCAGTGGCAATTAATTGCTAAAAAAATGAGGGGGGGTGTTATATGAGTAATAATTCGTAATATTGTTTGAGCTAGAATGAACAACAATCTATGAATTTTACAGGGCATAAATAGATTAGAAAGTTAATAGCAATCCATTATTAGTTGACAACTGGAACGTTTCAGAATCTTATTTCCAATATTTATCCATCTCTGTCAGTACGTTCGTATATTTTTAAGGCAGCAAAGTAACTACTATTAATTGTCTTGGTGAGATCTTACTCCAGCCATAGGGGAGAATAATATTTTATAGGACTATAATCCTCTAATCCATTGGAGTCATTAAAGTTCAGATGTTTCCTGGCTTTTTCTACCCATGTGAGGCAGAGACAGAAATTGTTTTTCAGAATATATTGGTGGGATATCAATTGTATCTGCAACAAGAGGTTTTGGAACCCAGAGAAGTGGTGTGCACTATGAGTAATAAGTAGATCTGTGACTTCCCCGTGGCCCTTGAGTGTGTGTGACGGAGAACAACAAAAGTGAATCTGTAGTCTTCAATTTCTTTTGAGACTCAAACTCCCCTGGATTACATGTCTTTTCAATAATGGATTCAGTAACGTATTCATATTTACTGAATCAAGATTTCTTCCAAGATAAAGACCTTAGCATACAAAAGTATCAATCTATACCCCAGAGTGGATTTTTTTTTTCAAATATTAAAAAGTTATTAGATTTTTAGAAGATACTAAAAACTAGAAGGAATAATGATTGGGGATGGTTTGGGATTTCTTCAATGCAAAAGAACAAAACCAAAACCAACAAAGAAACCCACTCTTTAGCCCCATAGTTAACTTATGAAAATAAAAGGAGAAATATTATGTCACTAACCTTTGTCACTGTATTTCAGTGTAGATCTAATAAAGATACAATTATTGTGTTTCAGTAAGCAAAAAGGGCAAATTCTTTTTTTGAGTCTATGTTAAAAAAGTGTGTCATTGTTAAAATGAAGTACTTAGTAAAATAAAGGAAACAGGTATATCCAAACACAAGAAAATTTGGCTTATCATGATGACAATACCCAAGCTTTCCCTTCAGAGGTAATCTGTTTTCTGTGTAGCTCCTGGTAATTGAGAATATAAAGATCCTAACGTTGGCAGGTACTGATTGCTACCCTGGAGCTAAGCACACACATCAGCAAATGCCATTAAGTGCATTTCCCATGATTTACAAGAAAGTAGGGATGCTCAGTTTCCCTTAGGAGAAGAGCTCAGAAGAATTTGCACAATTTGACTACTTAATTGCCCAGCAAATTTCAAAATGAATGATTTGAACACAAAACTGAGAAAATTTTTCAGAGATAGATTCAGAAATCATGGTTTTGCTAGTAAGTAAAAGCTCCAAAGACAGTTTCTTCTTCATATTCTGAGATTTTTAAGTTTATACACATTTCATTAATTTGCAAAAGGAGACAAGTCTTGGTTTTTTCATCCACATCCATGTTTGTCATGTCAAATGTTAAGGAAATTACACAGGAGGAAAAAAAAAAGAATAATAATTGACGTATTTTAGTTATTTTTTCTAAAATAAAGATGAAAAAGAAACCTGTAACATCCTAAGGAATATAAATAAATAATGTAATAGGAAGGACACTCTGCCCACTTACAGACCAGTTGTCCATGTACCTGTGTGGGTATTCTGCTCCTGGCAAAGCAGAATACACAGGGTCTGAACTAAAGAGGGAATAACCACAGGAATGGGAGAATCTTGCTGCACAGGAAGAGAGAAACACAACAGGTCCATGCAGTGCTCTGTGACTCTTGATTTAGCCTGTAGGACAGCTACCAGTCATGCAATGACCATCAGCTAAGTTAGCTTTGTTGTACAGTTCAAGAGAGTTAACGCTGTTTTAATCTACATGCTTCTGGTCATCTGCCTTTCCACTGGAATCAGTGCAACTGACTTGGATTTATTTTGGTAGCAGAAACCAGAACTATCTTATATGACCAAAACATAAAAAACAGCAGCCCTACTCAATGAAATCATGTCCCCAGTAGCACCAGCTTCTGACAACATGTTCATGAAATTAATCCTTCTTAGTGATGCATTAATATTTGCAATACCAGTACAATTTCAGTATCCTTTTCTAGGTGTGACCCTGCTCAGCATACAGCATTGACCACACTAGAACCTATCTATCACATCACTTAATTTTTTCACAAATGCCTAATTTAACATCCAAAGAAATGAACCAGAGATGAAAAATATGCTGAAAATTTGTATCATAATTAAGATGCATAAACTGTCAAACATACATATTGTGCCTAAGTAAAATAAACTTTTGTTGTTGTCTTCTTCAAACTAAAATTGGCACCAGTTATTACCACTGACTTCTTTACAAAGTGTGCATTAAGGAGAAAAGCTTTAAGTCTGTTCTACAAAATACAAATTCAATTAGCTATCAAAGTAGTAATATCTGTCATTTCAAAATAAGAGATACTGTCTCATTTCATTTCTTTTTAACCCATGTAGAAGAACCTAAAACAGTGGAAAATGAGCTCTCCTTTCCATTGTTAGAGACGTAATATAAAACTGACTGCATATGTATTAGTATTTTAAAAAATAATGTGAACGCAGCTTATTAGAAAAGAGAGAGTATGTAAGTTTTTTCACAAAAAAAGAGAAGACAATGTCTCCTTATACAACAGAAAAGTTTCCTTGTGACTAGTCAGAAGATTTTCAGTGAAAATAAGCTCAGCTGCAGAGACCTGGAAGAGCTGAAAGGCTGCTGAAGTATAGCATATACAAAGATGCTTCACAGGTAACATTTTCTGAACAATAGAAAGAAGAGTTTCTTAGGGAATAGTAAACTATAGTGAAGGAGAAATTTTGAAATCCAAAACATTTTCATGGATGTTTCTCTTAATGAGATTAAGAACTGAATTTGAGAATAATTTCTTATGCAATTCACACTCACAGGGCTTTTATTTCTCATGATTTTAGGTTCATGATCATGTCCAGTATAAGGCTTCTAGGTCAGTCATAACATAGTCATGCAAATGGCTTTTTCTATATTGAGATCTGTTCTGAAAGCTAATTATAATTGAATTATCTTAGAAACAATGATATTCTGGAACCAGCTGTGATTCTTGGAAATGTAAGTTTAGTTTTTTCCTGATTTCCTTTCAGGGTTTGTGCAAATGTATAAACAAAAGTTTTCTTTGTCATTTTTTATTTCTCCTGAAAACCTGTCATTCTATGCTCAGACATCCAATATTTTCCAAAAGATAAGCACTATCAGAGAGTTTAACTGGAGATGAAAATGGTGCAAAACATATGAAAGAGTATCAAAACAAGACTCTGTAAATGCTTTGTTCATTGATGAACTTTCTTTTAAGACTGTTTATTGTAAATTCTCCTCCTTCAAGAAAAAAGATTAATTTGGGGGATAGGGCAATATATTTTTTAAAGATCTGGGACACAATGTGCTGCCTCTTTTTTAAGTTTCTGCTTCAGGAAAAATAAGAAAAATAGTGCATTACACACTGGATTTAATTAAAAGATCCAATAACTGATCATGTTGCACTTGTAACAATCCTTTAACATAAAAAAAAAATTAAAATGTTATTTGCCATAGCAGCAAACTTGTTTGCAAGCTCAGAGTGCCAGGCAGTGTTTTATCTTGACATTTCACCTAATGCAACACATTAATTCATTTTGTGGATTTTTTTATCTTCGATTGGTAATGTAATTGGAAACTGTCAAAGAACCACATGTGAAATGAACACTGACCTTTGCTTAATTTCTATGTGTCCTCCTGAAGGCAGAGACAGTGTGTTATGCTTCCTAATGAGGTATTTGGCCATTTTTCAACCCCTCCTTTGCTCAGTCTTGACTAAATGATAAACACTTAAATTGAGGGGCTGAAAACAACACCATTGACACTTTCACCACATACCCTACCTCTTGAAAGGTAGATTTTGCTGCTTCCTCTGAAGATAGCTTTTTAAAAGATGGTGTGAACATATGAACATTTTTAATGAGTGCTTTTGAAAGTGTGATTTCATATGTAGAAAAATGCAACGTTTTCCCATGATTACCCATGTTTCCTTCAATTATTTGGCTTTCAAAGGACAAAATGTGAAATATTTAAGAAAAAGAGAAAGATAACATGCACGTTGTAATTTCAGTTGTAAAATTAATAAGGGCTATAAAAATGTGTGAGGCTTTAAATGAAACAGTTATCTGTGAATATACTTCTGAAAAGCATTTAGGCAAATACAGAACACAGCTATTATATGGAACAGAATAAATACTTCTGTGAATATTTACACAGCCCCCCAGCAGATACGTGAATAAGAATTTATAGGCAGTGGGCAAAACAGCTGCCTAACGTTTACCCACAGGCAGGAAGAAAGAGAATGCATCACCCAATAAACATAAAATAACAATAAGACCCTGAAAACCACACGGCCAATAGTAAAGCCTTAGATACCTTGACCTTCCACTTTGCATCCAAACAGGCTATAATCCTGCAATTTACGTGTAATCAAAACTTTTAAAGAGTTTATACTACACAGATAATTTAAGTGCATTTATTTTAAGTCACACTTGTTTTGTCATGCCAGATTTTATCATTCTTTTCATGCTCTGTTTTCCCTTTTCTGATATTAAAGTGGTAGATTATGAATGTGGCACAGTAAACAGAACACTGGGAAAAATAACTTAAAGTTGCTTTCCTCCCTGTTATGTCCACTAATGTAATTTTCACCTAACAAAAATTAATCCTTAATATTTCTTGGGGGGTTTTGTGCCTTTTTTTTTTTTTTAGTTTCATAGTTTATAGAGTTTAAACTAATGTGTATTTGAGGACTGTTTTGTGGAGAGGAACAGTGAATTTTTAAGAACCCTATAAATGTCTAATTATATTATCACTTGAATTTAATATGATTTTGTGATCCCAGTCCTGTGTTCCTATAAGACAGAATTCAGGAAGCAACTTTAATTCAGAAATAAATAATGAAAATTTTGAATACCTCCTTCTTGGCATTGATGAAAATAACAAAAATAAAATGTCAAAAATTAAAAGCAGCACAAAACTTTACACTTAACTATCAATTTTGTTCCTTTACAAGAAGAGAACATAGAGTAAATAGTAATAACTGAAATAAAATGCTTAAAGTCATCTGATATTTCCCAAAGAGAATTTAATCAGTAGTTAATAACTGTGCATAGTTGAACTAATCAAGTTGTCCTTTGTAATATGTGTACCTTTATTCTGAAGTCAGGTAACTTTTTAAAACCTTACAGGATAATTAATATATATAAAACTGCCCAAATAACATTCAAATTCCTTGCATTTTATATGAAAGGTGACAACGTTTTGCCAAGTACAGAAAAAACATTGATTATTGAAATAACATTTTTAATTTTTTCTTTTTATTTTTTTAAAATATTTTTTAAAAATTACTGTTAGGAGTGGATAAGACTTAAGGACATACACATCCTGAGAATGCAGCACAACAGCATCATTTTATTCTGGAGAAAAGGAGGCTCACAGGGATCTTTTTGCTCTCTACAACTACCTGCAAGGAGGTTGTAGCAAGGTGAGGGTTGACCTCTTCTTCCAGACAACCGGCAGCAGGACAAGAGAACATACCCTCAAGCTGTGCTAGTGGAGGTTCAAGTTGGACTTCAGGAAGGGTTTTCTCCTGGAAAGGGTTGTTAAGCTCTTGGAATGATTTGCCCAGGGAGGTGGTGGAGTCACCATTGCTAGAGGTGTCCAGGAAATGACTGGAGATGACACTTAGTGCTCTGATCTAATTGACATGGTGTAACTGGTCAAAGGTCAGACTCAATGGTTTTGCAGGTTTTTTCCAGCCTAGATAACTCATTGATTCTGTGATTTTATAACGAGCACACCTACCTATTAGATATAATCCATCATTAGACGAAACAAAATTAAATGTAATAATTTAAAAGCTACTTGCAGTATAAATGACTAAAATGTGCAACTGAGAGAACATTTACATAATTAATAATTTTGTTTAATATTCATTTATGAAACTGATTCAGACCTTTTATGTAAGAATTTTTGACAGTTTTTCTTGAGTTGGAGTAAAGAGCTTTTCCTGAAAGATTTGTTGCCCAAAATGATTTATTAAGCTAGTGTCTGGAATAAATAGATGTTTGCAACATGCTACATTCATAATTAAACTTTTATAACCCCTGCCTTTTTTTTTTTTTATATATCCTGTTAAGGGAAAGGATTTAAAAGAAAACATGGAATGTACAGAGAAGCCCACATTACAGATATACATATATGAGAAGGTTTCAATCCCATTTCAGTGAAAGATTGTCTTCAAAGGCTTCCTGAATGACACATGAGTATTTTTCTTCCCAGTAGCTAATCTCTGCCCATATGACCAGACTCATACAGAGACAATATATACAAGGAATAATCAGAGATGGCTGATGTCACTGTGGGGCCTCTTTGAAGATTTTTGAATGATCTTGGGAATTTGGAGAGGTTCCAATTTACTGGAAGTTGTCTAATGTTCTCCCCGTTTTCAAGGGCAAAAAGCATGACCCTGAAAACTACNGGAGGTGGTGGAGTCACCATTGCTAGAGGTGTCCAGGAAATGACTGGAGATGACACTTAGTGCTCTGATCTAATTGACATGGTGTAACTGGTCAAAGGTCAGACTCAATGGTTTTGCAGGTTTTTTCCAGCCTAGATAACTCATTGATTCTGTGATTTTATAACGAGCACACCTACCTATTAGATATAATCCATCATTAGACGAAACAAAATTAAATGTAATAATTTAAAAGCTACTTGCAGTATAAATGACTAAAATGTGCAACTGAGAGAACATTTACATAATTAATAATTTTGTTTAATATTCATTTATGAAACTGATTCAGACCTTTTATGTAAGAATTTTTGACAGTTTTTCTTGAGTTGGAGTAAAGAGCTTTTCCTGAAAGATTTGTTGCCCAAAATGATTTATTAAGCTAGTGTCTGGAATAAATAGATGTTTGCAACATGCTACATTCATAATTAAACTTTTATAACCCCTGCCTTTTTTTTTTTTTATATATCCTGTTAAGGGAAAGGATTTAAAAGAAAACATGGAATGTACAGAGAAGCCCACATTACAGATATACATATATGAGAAGGTTTCAATCCCATTTCAGTGAAAGATTGTCTTCAAAGGCTTCCTGAATGACACATGAGTATTTTTCTTCCCAGTAGCTAATCTCTGCCCATATGACCAGACTCATACAGAGACAATATATACAAGGAATAATCAGAGATGGCTGATGTCACTGTGGGGCCTCTTTGAAGATTTTTGAATGATCTTGGGAATTTGGAGAGGTTCCAATTTACTGGAAGTTGTCTAATGTTCTCCCCGTTTTCAAGGGCAAAAAGCATGACCCTGAAAACTACAGATCTGTCTGTCTCACTTCAGTGCCTGGTAAAATGATGGAGAATAATGTTCTGAGAGGTATAGACAAACACCTGAAGGACAATACCATCATCAGTCACAGCTGGCACAGGTTAAGGACCGGGAAAATCCTTCTTGTCAAATCCAATTTCATTCTACAGCAGGGTAACCCTGGTTGATCAACTGGTTGATCAAGGGAAGCCAGATGACATAATCTTTTTGGATCTCAGTAAGGCTTTTGGTACTGTCCCTCAGAGTGTCCTTCTGGATGAAATGTTCAGCTCACAGCTGGATAACCATGTTACAGGGTCGTGAGAAACTGGCTGGTGGGTCAGGCACAGAGGGTTATGGTGAATGGGGTGATATCAGGCTGGTGATTTGTCACTAGTGGGGTCCCACAGGGATCCATTGTAAGCCAGTGCTCTTCAACATCTTCATAAACTACTTGGATACAAGACTCAAAGGGGTATTAATTATCTATGATACTAAACTGGGAGGAGGAAGGCAGAGAAGCCTNTCCTGCTCTGCTCTGCACTGGGGCGCCCTCACCTGTAACGGTGGGGCAGTTTTAATTCTGTGATTCTGATATATTTTTTATCTCCTTCTTACAGGTGCCTACAGCCTTCATATTCCTTTCTATCTTGATTGAAAGTTTTCATAGAAAAACTCAGCTGAAAATCAAGAAATCAAGAAATTCAGGGGGAAATGAAGGCAGTTGGCTTAAAGTTAGATGCTTATTTACAGTATAAAATTCCAATTTATCATGATATTTAGGCACACCCCTATTTTAAAGATGAACAATCCCACCAGATTCAAAGCTATTACTGGCATTCTTAAATTTACAGTTTGTGATTTTATGACTGAGGTAAAATATAGTCTGTATTGCTGAAATTTTTTAGATCCCAGAGGAATGAGGCAAGCTGTCTGATCATCAGCCCTGTGGGCTGGTCTCACCTGGCATTTAGTGCCACAGGCTAGATCCCAGACCAATTCATGGACAGGAAGGGGTCACTCCCTACAAGCTGTGAGACTCAATTCAGGATGCAAGGGAAAATTTCAGACTTCTTATGGAATGTTGAGGGAAAGAACCATCTGTGGTGAAAGGGAAATCTGAAGGCAGATGGGGGAGGAAAAAAGTATAGGTAAAACTAAGGCATAAAGGATTAAAGAGGTCTGTTATGTGTAAACAGTGGCTGGCCATGCTCTGACTCTGATCCATGCAGGGTGTCCTGCCTTCTCATTAATCAGTCTCAATTTCTAACGCTTTTCCTGGATGAGAGACTCTTTGAGTGCATATGTGTGTATGGGGATCTGAATGTCTGCAACTAGCAGAGGCCCACAGGTTTTCAGGGGTTTGTACATCCCTGATGTCAGCAATTGGAGCGAGGGTGGATGTATATTACCTGCATGAGACAGCTATCAAATACCAGCAATGGTGTAGGATAAGCAGCCTGAGCAACAAGTGCCAAAGCCAGCCTAATCTTATGCCAGCTAATATGTGTATAAATTTCTTGCAAATGTGCTTTCTCAAAGAGTAACACAACTGGAAGCTGACTGCTGGAGGGACCAGGACCAGTTAACCTCAAGTACTGGAAAGACAGTAAGACCTGTGTGTCCACTAAAAGCTGTGCAGCAGCACAAGTACTAGTGTGGTTAAAGGCTCCATGCCAGCAGCTGAGAGAGGGCTGCAGCCTTAGGACTGCCAGTAACGAGGCAGATCAGGGCTTGAGGAGTACGTGCTGGATTGGCCAAGCATCTGAGCCCAGCAGCTGGAGAGAATCATGTATATTTGTACAAATTTGCCACTAACAAAACTTTGTCAGATCAGCCAGAACAGGATGAGGCCATTGGTGTTAGTTCTGTGTGAGAGCTGTGTGTCTGCCTATGTTGATCTGTGTGGGTGGCCATGAATACATATGTGGCATACATATGTCTATGCTTCTGTTGAGGATACATGTTCAGCCTCATTATCAGCTGGGCCTGGATGCATGAAGCTGCCTCTGCTGGGTTAATGGGCTCAGCAATCTCTATCAATATGCTGAGGACTAGAGTGATTCACTCATGTCACCACTTAAAGTACAGTACACAATGGAAGCATAATTATCAAGTGGCCTCGTGATATAACTGCAGTGAGTCTGTGCCAAAATCCCTCAAAACTCCTGACTAGGAATAGACCAGAAACTTTAGGACATTTTTTTATGATTAATGTGCAAAGCATAGTCCATGTTGACAATAATTAAGTATAGAACAATCAAGACAGAAGGTAAATGCAGATCATAAATAATGCATCACATATCAAATCAATTTAATCTAAAATCTGCCTTCTGTTTTGCATGTTGAGTTCTCTGATCATTGGTAATCTAAACTGAGATGAAGGTAAAACTTACAGAGATGTTATTTGACATTAAATAGGAAATACAAGGTCTCTTTGCATAACAGAATATACAACAAATGTCAAAAAGTGAGAAAATGGATCAAAACATTTCAGATTATCTAGAAAACAATATATTGCAAAAGCATTTTTTTCAACCTTTCAGATAACTTTGGTTTCAGTTCTGGAAAACCCACAGGCTAATCCACAAAACATATTCTATATTCAAGGACAGGATTGTGTCCCCAGTAAGAATGAAGTCAAGGAATGCTGTGCAATTCTGTATCCAGACTTAATTAGATACGAATACTTTTGGTCTGTGTTTGGCCCAGCCACCTGTGAGAAATTCTTCTTTTCCTGCCAAGTTATGGGAAAACAGGCACTGATAAGTAAGAACTTTGTCCTTGAGGGAAGCATTTTGTATAAACTAAAATTGATTGGGCCCTTACTATTGGCTGGTGGCCCTTCAAGGGCAATTGAAGGAGAAAGTGAGGAGGAGGGTGATGAAGTAAGTCCCCAGACCCATTTAATAAAGACCTCCTGGCATATATCACACAGGTGCAAGGAAATCCCAATGCTCTCACACCTGCACAGAAGGAGTGCCACTTACATAACAGGGGGAGGGAACGAGGGCCTCTGGCTGGGAAATGCTGCCCAGGTAAGGAGTCATTTGGCAAGTCAGATAAAGAGCAGATGGCTCATGTTTTGAGGTTTGCTTCATATGAAAGGACAACACTGCCACTTGTGAGGATGCTCACCATCCTGTGAGCCTGCTGACTTGAGGATGCAGCCTCTGCTCTGGGAAGTCTGAGCATTCTGGAGTTGGTAAGACCTTGTAAGTAACACCTGGGCAATTTGGGTGTTTGTATGTAGGGCTTATTTCCCTCCTCTCTCACTCCCTCAGGTTTCCTGTTTACTTGGCCAATTTTTGTAATCAAACTCCTGTTTGGGTTAAGTTTTCAACAGTATCTTAGTTTCAGTTTCAACATCCTTCGAACCCTCCCTGGAACATATTCATAGAATCATTGCATGGCTGGAGTTGACAGAGACCTTAAAGATCATCTAATTTCAACAACTGCCATGGACAGGGACACCATCTACTAGACCAGGTTGCTCCAAGCCCCATATAGCCTGGCTTTGTACACATGGATGGGGTATCCACAGTTTCTCTGGACAACTTCCTCAAGTACCCCACTACTCTCACAGTAAATTTCTTCCTGATACACAGCATAAATCTACTCTCTTTCAGTTTAAAGCCATTCCACCTTGTCCTCTCAGTACATGCCCTTATAAAAACTCCCTTTCCAACTCTCCTGTTTAGGTACTGGAAGACTGCTATACTTATATATACATATAAGTTCTCCCCAGACCTCTCTCCAGGCTGAACAACCCCAACTCTCTCAGCCTTTCCTCCCAGCAGAGGTGTTCCTGCCCTTTAATCATCTTCATGGTCCCTCTCTGGACCTGCTCCAACAGGTGCTCCTAAAGCTGGGGACCCCAGAGCTGTATGTAGCACTCCAGGTGGGATCTCACAAGAGCAGAGTAGGGGGGAGAGTCCCCTCCTTAGGCTGCTGGCTACACTACTTTTCATGCAGCCCAGGACATGTTTGGCTTTCTGGGCCGCAAACTCACATTGCTGGCTCATGTTGAACTTCTTGACCAGCATCCCCAACTCTCTCTCCCCAGGGCTGCTCTCAATCCATTCTCTGCCCAACCTGAATTCGTGCCTGGGGTTACCCAGATGCAGGGCCTTGCACATTTTGCTTTGTGAGGTTGNCCTTAGGCTGCTGGCTACACTACTTTTCATGCAGCCCAGGACATGTTTGGCTTTCTGGGCCGCAAACTCACATTGCTGGCTCATGTTGAACTTCTTGACCAGCATCCCCAACTCTCTCTCCCCAGGGCTGCTCTCAATCCATTCTCTGCCCAACCTGAATTCGTGCCTGGGGTTACCCAGATGCAGGGCCTTGCACATTTTGCTTTGTGAGGTTGGCACAGGCCCATCTCTCAAGCCTGCCAAGGACCCTCTGGATGGCATCTCTTCCCTCCAGTGTGTTTACCACACAGCTCAGTGTCATCAGCAAAACCTGCTGAGGATGCACTCGATCCCTCAGTCACTGTCATTGCCAAAGATTTAAACAGTGTTGGTCCTAATACCAACCCCTGAGGAACACCACTTGCCACCAGTATCTACTTGGACATCATGTTGATCTCAACTCTTTGAGTGTGACCATCTAGCCAATTCCTTTTCCACCAAGTGGTCCATCCATCAGATTTGTGTCCCTCCAGTTTTGAGACAAGTATGTTGTGCAGGACAGTATCAAATTATGATTAATTTGTTCAAGTTCAGGTAAACGACATTCATCATTCTTCCCTCACCCACCATCACTGTAATCCTGTTGCAGAAGGCCAACAATTTTTCAGACAAAATTGACCCCTAGTAAATCTGTGTTCTGTCAGTAATTACCTCTTGCTAAGTGTGTCAGTGTAGTTTTCAGGAGTACCTTCCTCCATGATCTTTCCAAGCACAGAGCGGAGTCTGGCCAGCTTGCAGTTCCCTAGGTCCTCTCTTTTACCCTTTTAAAAATTAGATTTATCTTTCCCCTTTTCCACTCAGTGGGAACTTCACCAGACCACTATGACTTCTCAAACATGATGGGTATTGGCTTAGCCAGTACCCATCATCTCCCATTACCCTGAGAACCTGTTGATATATCTCATCAGGTACCATGAACTTGTGTCCTTCAGGTTCCTTAATTGGCCTTGAACTGGGTCTTCTCCTGTAGCAGGTGGCACTCCTTTGTCCCAATCCCTGCTTTCACTCACTGCAGCTTGGGCAGTGTGGCTGAAGCACTTGCTGGTGAAGACTGAGGTATAAAAATCATTGAGTATCTTAGACTTCTCAACATCCTGGGAAACAAGGTCCCCCATATCCTTCCACATTTTCCCTAGTTTCTTTTATCGTCATGTACCTATAGAAGCTTTTCTTGTTACCCTTGATGTTTCTGGGCATTTTAAATTCTGTGAGGGTTTTGCCTTTCCTAACTTGATCCCTGGATGTTTTTACAATCTCTCTGTATCCCTCCCAGGCTACATCTTCCTGCTTCTACCATCTATCAGTTTCATTTTTGTGTCTGATTCTGTCCAGGAGCATCTAGTTCAACCACACAGGCCTCCTGATATTTTTACCTGAATCCCTCTTTGTTGAGAGGCATCACTTCTGAGCTTAAAGGAAGTGATCCTTGAATATGAACCAGTTTTCTTGGGACTCTCTTACCTCCATGGCTTTAATCCATGATACTCCAACAAGCAGATCTCTTGAAGAGGCCAAGTCTGCTCTCCTGAAGTCCATGGCAGTGAGCTTGCTGCATGGGTCTCTAACTCCTCATATTTTTCCCCTGTGTTATGTGCCTTGGTAGGCAAATTGGGCCCCAACAAAGCTGACTTGATAGCTGCAATGTCTGAAATTGCTTTGTGCTGTGTGTTGGGTACTGTCCTGCTGATCTTTGATGTCTCTCCAGACTCTGGGCATCTCCCACTGGTTCTGGCATTGATCTGGTCTGAGGGGGATGAACTGAAGGTTCCCTTCCCTGGCATCTGTATTTTAAAGACCTCTTCACCAGCTTGCCAAACCCATGGCCAAAAACACTCTTCCCTTTCTTTGTGTTTTCTTCTTGTCTGGCAGATGGACCCCCACAGCTGAACCCTCCTGAGCCAGTGTCTCAAAGAGAAGACAAGACATTATTGAAGAAGTTGAACCCCTGGTTGAGGCACCAGTCATATAATTTGTTGCTTCATCAGATTCAGCTGTCCCTTTCAAATCCTTCCCTTTAACTGGGAAGACTGATGAAGAAACTATTCTTATTTTAGGTAATATTCTTTTTTTTTTTAAAGTTTAGAAGTATTTTATATTTCTCAAGAAAAGTGACTGTAAATAGTCTCCATGATCCAAGATAACCAATCTGATAGCTGGATTATTGAATATACCCCCACTCTAATATTTCTGTGAATCTAGCTCTTGGTTTCCTTTTCTTATATGAACACCTGAAAAATGAACATCTTATATCACATAGAATTTTTGTTAAGTACAAACTGTTCTTCACAGGAATTTGTCTTTCAAAGACAGCCCTCTAATCTTGTCACAACCAGAATTTTCTGTATGACTCCCCCAAGAACTAAATCTGCTTTACTCCAAGCCAATTGCATACATTTAGATGATTCAGGTTTCCTGTGGAAAAGAAGTTTTTAGCACACTTCAGAGTTGCTGAGGATCCTTAACACACACAGAGTTGTCTAGTAAACTGTATTCAGAACATCCAAATAATATTTACTTAGGTTTTACTCTTAACGCTTTTCTTTCTGGTTCTACACAACTCCTGCTTCCACATCCAAATAAAACTATAGCATTCAATTCAGGGAGAGGATAGATGGGCTATATATTTCCATCCAACTTTCATGTAAAGCACTTTATTGAGGTTTCAAAATGCAGTAAGCTCTGTAGAACGCAAGTTATAAATTCAAGATTGTCCTATAGTCATGGCTGTTTCTCTGTGCACTGCACCAGGCAGTTCCCTGATAGCTGGGGAGATGTTTTGTACTTAATTCAAGATAATCAGTGGCATTCATGATATAAGAATATTATGAAAGTATGTAAGCAACTTTGGGAAGATTTTAGACCTCAGTTAGAGACCTCTGCTGGGATGCTTGGCCTGGGGAGGGGACAAGTATTGGAATAGGGAGGTATATGTGCAAGCTGCTTAGTACTTAGCAGATCCAGCCACCTGCAGAGTAAAAATTTCTTCCAAATTCTAGCACCTGCACTTACCCCCTTACAGATGCCTGTCTAACTCTTCCACAGAGGTTGAGTACAAGGTGAGGATAAAAACTAGCAAATGATATGGATATAAATGAGTTTACTGATTACAGAGGTGAAAGAGGAATCTGATGAACACAAGTAAAAACCCAATTTTATAGAAAGAACATTAAAGATCCTTTAGCTTGTTACAAGATACCTTTTTCATATCAGTTCTTTCTGAAAATCATTAACAGTATGAATTTTTGTTTGAGAAGGCTTGTTTGTGTTCTTAAGTAGAAATAAGAAATAAAATCCTCAAAGAACATTATCTAATTGTTCTTCCAGGAAACTTATAAATATGCCATAGAACAGAGCACAATTACCACAATCCTGAAAAATTTTGGGTTATCCAGAAGAAACAAAGGCATTTTCACATTGATCTTTATGTTAGCTACAGGCAATCTGCTCTGGGTAGGAACTGAATAAAGCTCCCCAGGACTAAAAAGATTTAACATGGTGAGCAATAGTAGAATAAATATCGTGGAAGACATCAAGTGAAACTTTTTACAAGGTTTTGTACTTTGCATCTTTCTGGGAGTGTAAAGCCTCTCCTCTGTACTGCAGCTCCCCACTATTCGAATGCAATAGTGCTGCTCTGAGGTTTGGACAAAAGAAAGGAGAGAAAAAGATTGTCTTTTCCTTGTGACACTTTTATGAGAAATAATTCAACTGCCAGCACCTAGAATTTCACATAAAACAGTCACTGTTAAAGGCAATGACCTGGCAAGGGACCAACATGCAGAAACAGTCCCTTTTGTCACCCAGGAGTTTGCAGAACACAGAAATGATGACCCAGAGAGTCTGCAGCAGTTTTCGCATCTCTAAAAGAACTGCCTGACAAAGGGAGATCTCCCTATGAACGCAAGTGTCTACAGGAACTTAAATAGAATTTTGGAGAGATACTTAGACAATCAATTAAAAATGGACTTTTAAATTAATTAAAACTTATTGTTTACATTCTCAATAATCATGTAAACTCAGGCAAAACAACTGTAATTGAAATCTTTTATTCACTTAAAGCAGCAGTGCTGGGTTGTATAATGAAATGGCAAAAGAACTGCTGTAGAGACTCATCTCTGACAGGAACTACCCTTTTCCTTCACAGAAGAGTACTTGGCTTTCAAAAAGGTTCACACTGAACTCAGTGAGTATTTTGACTAAAAAGGAGTAATATTGCTGGAATGTATGCTGTTTAACCCTGTGGTAACTGACAACACTGGTAACTCTGTCAGAGGACCTGCTTTAAGGTTTTATTCAAACTACACCATATGGGCCACCCACTTAAGAGGTGGAGTGATGATCCTCGTGAGCCCCTTTCAACTCAGAATATTCTGTGATTCTCATTCTGTGATTTTGGATACACCATTCAAAGAACTACATAACCAGTAGACACACTTCTATGCTCTGCACTCTCTTTTTTCTTGTTTTCTGAAAACATCTTAGGAACTAAAATGAAAATAATGAGGAACCATTTGCCAAAATTGATATTGCTTTTCCAACTAGTAAAATCCACCTATTTTTCTGGTCTCACATTGCATTTTATGGCTTTGAAATTTTCACATGAAAGCATTCATGATAAATTTCTATTGTTGGAGATATTTGGAAACTTCTACAGAACTATTTTTTTCCTATTAAACAATTAAGGGCATTTTTCTTTGCAATCTTACTAAATTAATCATATTTCATCCTCCTAGATTGCAGACTTTTTCCCCCAAGATAGACATTTTTTATGCTTTCCTTCCATACACAGTTAGCAAACACATATAAAAAAATTTTCATCCTATGATGAGAAACTAAAACCGCATATCTTTATTGTCATGCTTTACCACTGTTTTTCCTCATCCCTATTTGCCTTTTGATTACCAAAAACCCCTGAAACTAATTACTGTATGAGAGAAATCACAGTTCTATTTCAGACAAAAAATTTAAGAACTCTGATAAATTGAAACCCTAGATTCCAGGGATTTGTTACAGGGTTAGCATAAGCACTCTGATAATATGATAGTGACATTTTCCGCATTAATATGCTGTATATCATGGTACAAAATGGCTTCACTGTTTATATTTCTGAGCAAGAAGATGAAGAACGTGTGAAAATGTTAGCATTTAACACTCTTTCAAAAGTTGTACTCTGTCTCAGTTTTGGTATTCAAAAATATTCCTGCCTAATACATTTTGCTACAGATAATCCTTCCAACACCTTCAGTAAAAAAGTTTAGTTTATTATCACAGAAGAACAGAAATTTTTTCAAGTCAGGCCAGAGAATCATGGAATAATGGGAAATTTAACTAAGAATTTTCCTTAGGGTTTTTGGAGACCTTTGGTAGTCTTGAGAAGTAGAGTTCCTTTGAAATGAAAATTAGGGCTGATGGGTGCAGTGTAAAGTGTAGGTGATAAGCTTTTAAAGCCTTCAGTATTACAGCAACTACAACTGGGCAGAAAACAGGAATTCTATTTCAGCTTCTTTTTTTTAGGTTAAATACGGGTTTCTGCTCTTGTGCCAGAAAAAGGAAAAAAAAATAAATAAATCAGTAACTTCCTGAAGAATTTGTGACAATGTGTCCAAATAGCTATTAGACTGTTGCTCAGTCAGAGCATTAGCCTAGAACATTGGTAGCAGTGAGCTGCATAAATCGTCTTGGGCTAAGAATTTGAAACCCTGACAAACTCTGACCTACAGAGTCACTACGCTCCCCCTCTACTCTGCACAAACTATCCCACCGACACATTACAGTAAAAAACCAACAACAAAACCCAAAAAAACTCTCAGGACTAATTTTTTTTTTTTTTTCATAATTAATCTAATCACAGGGATAAGCAACAACACCCAGATACTGTTCTCTTGTTTATGAGAGTTTGGGGGTTTCAGTCTGTTTGTTTGAAAGATAACAAAAAAACCACTGACCTTAAATATAAAAGTAGGATTTTGGTTTTGTGCGTGTCCTGTTACAAATGTTTTCAAACACATACAAATTAAGCATATACCTGAATGACTTCTATCAAATGTGGATAGCTACTAAGATCTGCACATGAACTCAAAACAGCTTGCAGGTGTTTCACTTGCAGGTATTTCACTGATCATGAAGAGACATCATGAGAGAAAACATCAGGACAGGAAAAAGAACAGGTACTCATTAGAAGTAGCTATTCCATGAATTATCTCATAGAATCAGGGCATGGTTAAGGTTTGAAAGGACTTTTTGGAGGTTACCTTGTCCATCCCTTGCTTCAGGAGAGCCACATAGAGCCAGGTACCTGGAACTGCATCCAGGTGCTTTTTAAATACCTTCAAGGGTGAAAACTACACCTTCTCCTTGAGCTATCCATGCCAGTTCTCAGTCCCTGTGACAGTGAAAAAGTGTTTCCTGATATTTTTTGGTACTGGAGAGCCCAGCACTGCACCCAGCACTACAGGTGTGGCCTCACCCATGCAGAGAAGGGTCACTTCTGCCAACCTGCAGGCAGTGCTCTGCCTTACACCACACAAGGTACCATTAGGTTTCTTTGCCACAAAGGCATGTAATTGATTTACTTAATTTCCTTTACTAATACAGAAATATATTCAGAAATTCCTTCACTAGACAATAATAATTTTAGTTTGTGCTCTATAAATACATAAAATAGGATTTATGAATTCACTGGGAACAGGAAATTATTTTCATGCTACTGTTATGCTGAAATCCCTGATTTTAGTTTTTCTAAGTACTTCTCACAAATAAGAGTTCACAACATGAAAGTTTAAACTGAAGTATTATGCAGTTACTTAAGCTCTATTTCAAGTTGTTTCAAAATTGACTTTTAGGGAAGAAATTCAAGAGCAGTTTTCCATTGCAAAAAAAAAAAAAATTGTTTCTTTCTTCATGGATATACTGAAATAATGCATTTTATTTTCTCTAAATGAATATCTTAGTATGAACAGAAAGACATGACATGAATAAGTCTCTCAGTGCTTTTTTACAAGGTACAGATTTTATCTTCCTTAACCTGGGTACTGTACCCTAAAGTTACTTAGTGGAAGATGGTGTCTGACTGTCAGACATAACTTCAGGGAGTCTTTTTCTCAGGGAGTGATAAACTCATGTTTAAAGTATCTTTTATTGTTTTAGATATAGACAACTTCTACAACATATATGCCAAGACAAATTGAACATTACCCTTTTCAGAGTTTTACTGGTAGATTAACAGTGGAATCTGAATTGTTCTTAACAAACAATGGAATTGTTCAACTTTCCATTACCTTCATAGAAGTCTGGCCTTGCAAGGGTGTCAATTTTAACATATTATCAAATACAGCTATTTCAGACTCCTACTAAAAATTTAAAATAAAGTTGGCAAATAACATGGCAAAGTTACAGAAATGGATGCAATTCTGTCAGCACAGGTAACACCACTGATGGCTTTTGAAAGTGAAAATGGGATCTAGAACAGTCTAAATGCAAGTTTTATAAAAGCTGAAGAAGGTGTTCTACTACTAACAAGGAGACACCATTGCTGTAATGGAAATACATTTTGCAGTTTTAGCTAGAGACAAGTTAAAATAAATTTTAACTTATACTGTTTTGAGATTTCCCTCCCTATAGCCCCTATCTTTTTTCCTGTTCCAATAGAAACAGTGTAAAGAGTGATTCACTAAGTGTGAAGTTAGTCTCTTGAATACAACAAATAGTAACTCCTTCTGTATTTCTGGCATTTTAATTTAAAACTGGCACACAATTCATGATTTGAGCAACTCTGAACAGTTCCTTCACTGCCCTGTGAAGCTCAGTGTTGTAGGGCTGACCTTACCTGAGGAAGAAATAGCACATTATTATGTGTTCTAGCTGGTTCTAGAAAAATTTGTCAGTTTTCAATGCCTGCAAACCCTGAGTTACAGATAGGACCAGCAACAGAACTCAGAATTCAGTACGTAAAGTCGATTTTATTTTGTGCAGGCAACTGAACCATTTTCCTTTCCAGTGCTTGTGAATTTTTTCCACCTGATGTAGTTCAATTACCCAGGTATGATCTGCCAGGGGACAGATGAAACTTAATAAGTATGTGTTCAGTTTTTCCTTGGGATTCAGTCCTTTAAAATAGGAGGTAATCTCTGCACTAATAGTTTCCAAATAAACAAAGCACTTCATAAAATGGTAGTAAAGCAATTTGCAAATTCTGGCCTTCCTCCATTTTTAAATTGATACTTATTTTATACACCAAAGGAAAATCCAAGCAGTGGCAATGTGGCATTGTGCAGGCATGCTACTAAACACTGTTTACAGAGATGTTTCCCCTGTACAGTTTTATGAGGAGATGCTATTTTCTATAGCTTGACTTTTCATTAAAAGAACCAAAGTGTAAAGCTCAAATCTTGCTTTCTTAGTCAAAATTGTTCTGTGAGGGGAGTTTTAGAGCATTTCTTTCCTTCTCCCTGCACAGGAGTTCTTTATTACCTCAAACTTTTTCCTCAGAGCATGTTGCAATACATGCCACACATCTATTCAGTTTTAACATGGTCTCCACCTTCTGAGACTGTTTTAGTTTGCCCTGCATAATTAACAAGTGTCAACAGAGAAATAGCTTCAGATTTCAGTCCCTGTGTAGACCTCTGGCAACTGAAAATCATTTCAGGATTAGGAAATATCCAGACTCTTGCAACTTGTATCTGCACAGTACAAGAATTCTTCTGTGTATGAGGGCTCTAAATAACAGTCATAGAATCCCTGGTGATACACAGAAAGAATAAGTCTTCTAGTGAAAGGACATTTTTATCTTGTGGAGATGGTCAAGAATCAACAGCAGTGCTAAAATTTTCATGTAGTAGGCTCTCCCCCAATTTGTTGTTCCCAATACTTGAAATTAAGGTAATTACAGGTAATTTTACAAGATTTTTGAAGCTTTTTTTTTAAATCTTTTTGAAAAGATGGCTTTTGATAGTCTTATTCTAATGTATTTCATTATTATCTCATATGCTTCTTCACTTTTAAAAGAGTGTTCCTCTTCATGCATAATTACGATTCCCTTTTAGTATCTCAGGTCTCTTCTATCATTTCATTTAATTAAATGGCATCAGCTAATGCTACAATTAGGTGGAAAGACCACAACACAATTAATCCCAATTTTACATTTTCCTTTCAGCTGTTCTCTGTTACTAGTTTTTCTTTTGACAGTCTTCTTTAATAATACCTCAAGAGATACTACACTTTACCACTTGTATTAATCACTGAATAAGAAGACAGCATTGATTAGAGATCAGGGATGGTCATGGTGTGATTATATTCATTAGGAGCAAGCAGAGGACAGTGCCAAATGGGCTGAAAAGAAACAGAAAATCTTACATGCAGAGACACACATGCATATGAAGAATTGGGACTTCCACAAATCAACTTCGTAACAGCAGGTATGAAATTATAGTTTTGAAGAAATGAGGTAAAAATACAGAAGCATTAAGAATTCTTAAAAGAGCATGTTGGATACCCAGAGATCCAAAATTAAGAAAGAAGAGCAGAGCTAAAATATTATCCTAGCTCAGTGACAGAGGCAGTAAGTGCGAAAAGAAAAGCAAATACAAAGAACTGAATTGACTGCAAATCAATCTTAAATTTTGAGTTGGAAGCTGTTGAAAAGAAAGCTGTTGAAAAGTTGTAGGAATATGAGCAAATAATCTGCATGATAGAAGAACAATAAGAAGGGATACGAGTCATTTAAGTATGTCAAAATACTTACAAAAATGAAAAAGGACCTAAGTATTACCTCTTCTAAAATGTGTACTTTATATTCACTGGAGATCTAAGGCCAAGGAGACTCCTAGAGTGTGAAAGGCATACTGGATTCAAACAAATACACTTTTTCAGAAACCAGAAATAGGAGGAAAATCCAGCAGATGTTGTGTTTGTGTATTTGGAAGCAAAATTATATGCTCTTAATGTGCAAAATCCATGAAGTATTTTAAAGGTCACAAAGAACTGTGAAAGAAGGTGGCTAAAACAGGTTACACAGCAACATTGTTTTATCAGGTGGTCCAGTTGCCACCCTCCAAGCACTATTTAATACTGAAGATGACAAACAATATTAAATGTTTTTGAACATCAGAGACCCCCTTTAACCCAGGAAATTTGCCAATATTTTATTTACAGTAAAAGTCACAAGAAACTGTAAAAAAGAAATCGATTGCACACAAATTGGAAGATTGCAAAGAACTGATGGAAAAACAAAAGATGGGAAAATATCAGACAAACTTTTGTCAAATAAGCCACATTAATTTCTCTTTGGATTATAAATTTAATTGGGAAAGATAGTAGTCTAGAAAGTAATATGTTTAAACATTTTCTGTGATACCTGATTTAGCAAGCCATGGTATTCTTAAAGGCATTACTTAGCATTACCACTGTTGCACAAATCCCAAGAAAATTGCCTAAAAACTTACAGAAAGGTTGATATATCTGTTTTTCCAAGTGAAAGGGTTTTCTCAGGTTATTGTAAATTTGCTAATATAAGAGCTCCACAACTTGAACTAAAATAGCTGTGCAAATGAACATTTAATGAGAGATACACCATGAAGTTCTCTATTAAGACGTTACTTTCTCTTTCTTTAAATAGTAGAACACTGATCCATAACGCTTAGCTTTTTTACTACATCCTGGTGACTATTAAATGACATTGTTAGAATAATGTCAGTGATCTTAGAAAACAGAATTTACATTCCTGTTATAGGTCACTCACTTAAGATTTGGACTCAATGATCCTTGTAAGTCTCTTCCAACCCAGAACATTCTCTGATATAATTCTGAGGAGACAATAGACAGATTATGATGGAAGGATGAAGTGGGAAGAGAGAGGTTTTCTGGAAATTGTAAACATAGCAAAAGACACACAGTAATGGCAATGTTAAGCTGAAAACAGAGACTGAAATATTGTCAAAAAATGAAACAGGAAATTCTGCATCTTCCAGTACTCTACATTAGGAAAAAAATTGTCACTTCTCCAGTTCCAAGTAGAGAGGTAGAATTGAACAATTGGCTTCTACACAACTTTTGACATGTGTTTGTGCCCAGATAGGCTAGCTCGCTTCTAGGTAGGCATTAACAAGAATTAAATGTATCCTTGTAATAATTTTCGCTCACTCCCACCACTAACTCTGAATTCTTGAGTCTATGTTGTTTTAAATGGGACTTAAAGCTGGTTTGCAATAACTTCCTTAAATATGACTCTGTCTTTCCTTTATGAATTCTTATTTGAAGGAATTATTTTGAAGACTAATTTGTTATGTTTAAGCTCCAGAACTTTTTTTTGGTATAATATGTCAACTATGTAAAACTAAACAGTTTGGGCTGCTTTTCATTTCTGGTTCAGTGAGCTCAGAAAGTACTGAAGAATTATCTCACTTGATTAGACACTCCACCTTGTGTTTTTTTATTTACCATCTTTTGTACTACATTTAGTATTAAAATCTGATAGCATGTCTGTATTCTGATCCTCACATTTACGAAATTAAAACTTGTAGGAGACAGTGAGATTCGCCAAAACAAAGAGAGAAAAAAATGGGAAAGAAGAATTACCTTCTCCAGGAAATTTAACCATTAATAGAATATGCCAACATATGCTATTTAAATCCATGAGAGTCTACTTAATTGAGAAGTTAATATTAGAGATGGAGGTAGGAGATCTGCACTAAAAAAGGAAGAGAAGAATAGGAAAAAGAAAGAACCCTGAGCAAGTCACTTGGGAGTATAAAAAAATGAAAGCAGATAAAGATGCATACAATGCTGAGATTTTTTTCATAATAGTAACATAGATTCATGTTCATCAGATGATTTTAACCATGAGTTTATATTAACATCAGTTTGTTACACAAGAGCAAAATATTAATGAAATAATTTAGTTTTTAATGTAGTCAAATATTCCAAAGAACAGTATATTTCTAAACCATATAAGCAGCCACTTACAAAAATTTCCTACCAAGTCTTTCCACATATAGTTAATTATGGTCACAAAGCAAAACCTACAGCTAACAATGGTTACAGCCATAACTTGCTGGTTTTGCAGCTTTTATGTGAATAAGCATTCTGGTACAGTTTTATATGAAAGTTATTTGAGCATATCTAAATTGTATGTACATATGAGGCTGTTTTTAAACAGTCCACCCCGAGTTTACTAAAGTACAACAAGACTTTTGCATAATATTTCTTTTCTTAGAGATATATATATTTTTTAATATCCCAACATACTGAACAACAAGAAATAGTCTTAAGGTTAGAAATGATTTATCTTCCACCAAGAGTGTTTCCTCTCTCTGTACTTTTAATGCTATGTTCTGTTGAAATGAGAAAGATTCATCATCATGTTTACAACATGAATTAGTCATATACACAGCTTGTGTTTTCTTAAGTAGTTAAGACCGTGGGGTCTGAGACAAGCTGATTTGTTATAGCTCAAGCGGGGTGCCTCTGGAGTGGGACCCTGAACAAAGAAATCCCTTTATACCCTCACAGTCTGTGATCTTCACGAGCTTTCCTGGCATCCTGCATGTCATGGGGTTATCTAACACATCATTGGATTCTTTCTCCGTGTCCATGTGGGGAGCCACTAGTTGGTCTTATCTCCCAGCTTGAGCCAGCCTTGGGGCCCTCCAGGGTCTCAGTCCGTATATGAAGATATCCAGTCTTTCTCTGTTTACTTCCCTGCTTAGTCATTCATGCCAACAGGGTTCATTTAAAGCTCAGCTATGCAAACTTTTGAGCAGGACCCAAGTTGCAATTAAACTTAACCCTACAGAATTAATTTCTAACATTCTCCAAGTAAACTTATTTTATCCACTTATTGAAAAGGTGCTACAACAGTGATGTTTACTCTAAAAGCTGGTTAAACATTATGAAAGAGATCTGAGAAAAAAATCCAGCTATCTCAATAGACATACCTGGACACAGTAAAAAAAAAAAAAGAAAAAAAAGGTGTCTTCCAAAGAAGTTGGAACCAAACCCCAGCAGAAACTTAACTCATTGTTTCATGTCACAAGTTATTAAGCCTTATCATCTTACATTCTAGGTACACTGTTACCTAAGCTCTTTCCATACTATTTTTGAAACAAAATAATTTCTTCACTGATTTATTAGTAGAGTGACTGCAGAATCACTGTGATTAATTTTCTGAAAATACTGTCTGTCTGCTCCAAGGTAGTCCAGAATGCAAATATCAATTTAGAACATATTCTTAGTCCTAGAGAAAGGAAATAACTGAGTAGTTTTCTATCAGAATATGAGTGCTGAAGTAGTACTTCAAGTACCATATTTTATAAGTATCTTTGAGTGTTTTATCATTTAGATTTCTCATTCCTCCTCCTGACCATGCAAAATGATGAAACAGCAAATCATAAAATCATAGAATGTTTCCAGGTGGAAGGGAACTAATGGCAATCATCAAGTACAACTCCTGACTTCACACAGGCCAACCTAGAAGTTAAACCATATATGAAAGGGTGTTGCCCAATCACTCCTTGAACACTGACAGGCTTGGGGACATGATCACTTCCCTAGGAAGCTTGCTCCAGTGCTTGAGTGCTCTTTCAGTAAATAACCTTTTCCTAATCTCCAGTCTGAATTCCCCTGATGCCGTTTTAAGGCATTCCCTCGAGTCCTGTCAGCACACACCAGATAAGAGATCAGCATCCCTCCTTTCCCTCATGAGGAGGGTACAGACAGTAAAGGGGTCACCTCTCAACCTCCTCCAAGAGGAACAAACCTAATACCCTCATCTACGCCTTATAAGCCATGACATGTAGTCTTTCTACTACCTTTGTTGCCCTCTTTTGGACACATTCTAATATTTTTACCTCCTTCTTTTATTGTGGAGCCCCAAATCACACACAGTGCTGGAGATCAAGCTGCACTGATGTTGAGTATAGTGGAACAATCCCTTCTTTCCCCAATGATTACTGAAGCCCAGGACAGGCTTGGCCCATTTGGCCTCCAGGCCATATTATTGACTCACGTTGAGCTTACCTTCAACCAAAACACCCAGAGAGCTTTCTGCTGGCCTACATTCCCAGCTTTTGTCCCTAAGTCTGTACATACATGTAGGATAACATCTCCCAGGTGCAGAATCTGGTATTTGTCCTTCTAATGTTTCACATGCCCAACTGTAAGTGCTGTTTAAGTACAAGCCCTCCATCATATACAGCACTACTTCTCTTCCTCACCTGCGCTGCCATCTCTTTTGACAATTCTGTGACCACCCGCCGCAACATTCTGTTCACAAGGGTCTTCCCACAAACTCTCAGTTAAGCTGGAGACGTTCTTCCTTGGGAGTTCTGTTTGAGTACCTGCATCAGTCCCAGTGGGTGCTAATACCACAGGGGGCGTGCAGGGGACACAGCTTTCTGTTGGGTGGTCAACACTACTTGAGGTCCCTGCAGGGGGATTGTGATGGACGGTGTGCAGGCAGGTGGTCTGGCTGGTGAAGTCCCTCATCACCCTGGTGTCCTCCAGCCCAAGGGTACCAGGAGCTAGAAATCCCTTCAGAAATCAGCTGCCTCAGGTACCCTCATGTACATCATAAGTTTTGCAATCCTCTCAGCACGAGCAACTGCTGCTCCTAGTGTTGGTCTCCCACAGGTAAAAGGAGACACCAAAGAGACATCAAGGATAGAGGAATTATAAAGGAGTTTCTGGTTGAAGAAAGATTAAATAGATACTCTGTTAGCTATACTATTTTGCAATGTAAATCACAAGTAAAGAAACTAAGGAAAAACATCATAGATTTTCCAATTTAATAATACTGTAATTTCTCTCAAAAGACATCAATACTTCTCATTGGCCAGGGAATATATTTTCAGTATACCTAGTAGATATTGTCCTTATGATTACACTTTTGTAGAAGGCATGAAGCCTACTCAGCAGCTGACCACCATTTCATAATTCTTCTATCTTTGTTTACTTTTATTCAAAAGCGCATATTTAAAGGAGGTCTAACTTTGGAATTTAATTGAGATGTTTCCAAGCCAAACTATGAGAAAATAATTGCACCAGTGTCTTTTCATTAGTTTTTCGAAAGGTTTTGGTGGTTTTTGTTTGGTTGGTTTGGTTCTAATGAGACCAATAATACTTTATTGCTAGTATTGAAACAGACATATGTTGTCTAAGAGCCTGATTGGTTGTACTGATTTGTATGAGTTGATTTACTGGCCAAACCGTGCATCAGAAAATGTTGTTTTCCTGGAAAAAATAAGATCAAGAATACGGAAACCACTTGCTAAAATGAGTACCAAGCTGGGGAGGTCAAAGAGGAGGTAGGTTAGCTTGTGACTGATCAAAAGTAAATGCACTTTACAATGAATAAAAAAAAGGAAAAAGAAAACACAGGTTGTGTCAGTTTTTTCAGGCTTTGGTTTTGTGTTGTTTTTTGAGTGTTTGTTTTTTTTAATCAGAGTGAAAATATAACCTTAAAATCTTAACATTTAGCAGTACTAATTTCCTTTCTAACAAATGAACACCTTTTCATTATTTATTTGTCTGGCCCAAAATTGGTGATCTACTGTGTGATGCACGGAGATTTTAAACATCACCCTGTGTCCCCACAAACTCAGCATAATAAACAAACAAATAAATAAAGAAACAAGTTGTTTCATGGTCCTTTGTCCAAAATAATAATAGACATAATTGTAATTTTTCTCTCTAGTTTTAAAACAAGAAAATTTCATTGTGTATTGAGTCTACAGTAAAGTATTCTTTTAAATTACTGTAATTACAAATCACATGCTGGGAGTGTAAAATACAGCTTTCAAACAAAGAGACGCTGACTAGGATGTTGTAGGGTGGGGGACCACAGGACATCTTACTGTGAATAAATACTTCTTTAAAGATTAATGCATTTGCACATCATGGTTTACTCAGCAGTGAGTGAGGTCTTACTGAACAATGCAGAATTATTTTGCCTCTTCTGCTTTCAGTGTAAGATCGTATTCACTGTGAGTAAGCTATTCTTTCTCCCATGTGGCATTTCCTAACGAATCCTTTTCATGCATTTGATAGATTAAAAATGTGCAAATGTATTGGTAGATAGACAAATTGTTTTCATTAACTCCTTTCTTTGCTTAAGGAAAACAGGGCTTGTTTTAATAAACATATTGTCTATCCACAGTCTCTGTGGGTTAAATACCATTGTTTCTTGGTTTGACTTTGCATTTGGTGCCATGGGTTCAGGATGCTTGGCTGGAAGCACCCGATTTACTCAAGGCAGAGTAATTGGAAAAGCTTTGTGAGATGCTTGAAGGAAATATCTAGCAAGTGTCAGCAGCTGTGTGACACTGCTGGAAGGGCACTGGAGGTGGATGGAGAAGATCATACATGCAATTGAGGTTACTTGTGCAAAGATTATCTTTAAAACCAAAACAAGATCCCTCAAATAGCATATGCATGAATTCCTCTCTCAGAGTTTCTAGCCCTGTAATAAATGAACCCAGGTTGTACTTACACACCAACATCTAGGATTTTAGGAGCAGCAAGTCAGTCACCAAAACAATGCTTTTGAGATATTCCCCTTCTCAGCCTGCCCTTTACAAAGATGTTAAATGAAAAGTGTTCACCCCACCCAGGAAGAAAGGAAGAATACAAGACACTGTTTATAAAATAATTTCTAGTTTGGCTATTAGTAAATGAAGGTCTTGAGATGTTGCCCTTATTTGTTTCATCTTTAGTCGTCACCTAGCAACGTTTAGCAATTCTTTCTCCCTTTCTAGTTTAAATCTTCAGGCAAATGGAATACATCAGTCTTTCTCCCTCAGCCTGTCCATCTTCTTTTTGTCTTTAATATAATCAAAATCATATGAGTTAACCAGCAGATCTCTTTCATATAAATTATAATGTTGGTATTATATTAAAACTGCTGGTTCTTCATGTTTATGTATCAATACAAATAATGCTGGATANGATGCTGTTAACTATTTCTGGGGTTCATCCTTGTTTCACTTCTACACTGTGGATTGCAAACAAGGAATATGTTCATGTACTTTATCATTTTGGATTGTTGACTCCTAATGTGCTGAGGCATTATGAAGGGGTAGCCTTTTCGGGCCTTGCAGAGACAGAGCGAGATCGACTTTAATTAGGAGTTTTAACCTTTTTGGAGTTTTGCTCTGTTTCATAGGCATCACCAAAAATAATTGTGTTATAGTCACAAATAAGGTCTCTAGCTATGAATATTTTGACAGTATTTGGTGTTACACAGTCAAACAAGAAATGCCTAATCAGAAAAACTCATAAACTAAGCATAAGTTGACTAGAAGAGTGGCACTGGTTTTAATCTTTCATTACTTTTCCATCTCTGATATCTTCATTTAAAATTATTTCAATGCAGTTCCATATATTTTAGTTGTGCAAGTATTAATATTGAAAATTTTTAATCTCTTTTGCTAGATTTTTTCATTCATCTTTTGATGTTTGAGTATTTTAATCTATAAATCCTCCAACTTCTCACAGAAATACAAAACCACTGTGAATATTAGCAGCTGGATCCAGATTTGTTCTGAATTCCTTCAAATCCCATTGATTTGAGAGGAACAGCCTCATAAAAAATTCCATCAAACTGCTCAGCTGATATCAGGATTAGTCTTTAAATGGCTGCTTTGGAGCCTTAGAGGGGTTGATTCCAAGAAGACAGGGCAGTTGTCTATCCTTTATTAGAGATCCATTATGTAGACATAAAGCTGAGTGGCAATTTGAAGAGGTGTTCCCAAATCAGGCTAGCTTTTAAAATCACACTTCTTTCTCATATCTGCCCAGTGCCAGAACACACCAGCTTCCTTGTAGATTTGAAATGGGGCTTCTTTGGTGTACCAGTCAGAGGTCATTTCAATCATGCAAGTCTTTTTCTTCTGTGTGGAAGAAAAGATTCTCTATGAAGGTGGGATAAAATAAATAAATATCAAGATTTAGCCTTTTGCTCTACTAAGAAATGGTGACATTTTGAGACTTTAGCTAGAGAAACTTTAGAAAGGTCAGGTGGACATGGAATTAAACATCTCATTTGTTCATTAATTTTTTTTTTATGCACAATGAAGTATACTTCTGATATTTGCAACTGGGAAAAAATACTTAAGAATGTCTGCTCACTTCTTATAATCACCAAGAAAATAAATCAGGGTGTAGTTTTAAGCCCCTTCTGGGAAAGGGAAAGGTTAAAGTCACCAAATAACTGGTCCCTGTGACCTTGGAAGCTCAGTGGTAGTCTTGGCCACATTTCTTTGAAAGCTATTTTGGAAATGCACTGAGGCAAGGGGAAAAAAACCCAACTGGTTTGTAGTCATGCAGACAAAGCATAAGTCTGTAACATGTCCAAATTGCGAATTCACAAGTTGAGATACAAACAATATTATGTTGCCTTGAGCAAAAATGTGGGAATACTGAAACAGTGAACCAGTGCTCTTTAAGGTACCTTGATACCACAGCCAAACACAACACACAACATCTTTGCTGCAATTATTTCATAGTTTTCTTCTACGCTGAATGGCATATCAAACATAGAACTAGTCGGGATTTTAGGGGATAAACTACCACTGACACTGAGATTAAAGAACTCAGAAACTCACATTAGTCATACCAACATTTGTTCTCACTGAAGGCATCATTTAGTGACAACATATGTTTTTAAAGGATTTGAGATTTAGCATGCAAGTGTCTGTTCCTAGGGACAGCTGAAATACTCAGCTCCCATTTGAGCACCTGTTTTCTGAAATTTTACTAAAAGAAACGATACTGCACTCTTAGTTTACACTGTTGAATCAAAAAGATATTGACCGATCTCTACCAGACTGTCTGAAGAAACAAACATTTTACTTTCTGAGCTTTTATTAATAAAATAAAATTTACAAAGGAATAATAGATAGCATAGCAAACTTTCCATTGTACTAGAGTTACAAAGAAGCATTTGTATTTAACATATTTTTAAAATTTTGGATCATCCTTCCCACTAGCAGTTCTCTAACAGATGGGCAAGATGGGCAAGTATAAAATATTTTCACGGCATTATTCCTTTCTAAAAGACAAATCAGTACATTGCAAAAAGATTTCTTTGAGTGAGAAGTCTTGTTGTCTAGAACATTTATCATGCATCGGTTGCTTTCATGCTGCAAACATCAGTAGGTAGAGTATGACAAAACACAGTTTCTTTAGTCACTACCAAACATAAAAAAATAGTCAGTTGAGGCCATTAGAAAATAGAGCAGACAATGCCTGGAAAACTGTGATTTCATTTCCCCCAAACTTAGACATAGTTCTTCAAAACAATGTTTTATATAGTAATGTGAAGGCAAAGAAGTGATTTGTATGTTTCATATAGAACAATGCTTTTAATAAACTTTCCCTCACAATGATAGCAGAAAGTAGGAATTTTTTATTATATTGTGTTTCAGCTTGCCTTCTGTTTTCTTCTTTATAGAAGTAGAGTCCTTTCACTGCTTTATACTTATAGTATGAAAAAAGCCCTGCAGTCTATTAACTTTAGCAAGATGATAAACCTGATCTCAAGCTATCAGCATCCATCATCAGAAAAATGTTTAACTAGATCTGTTTTACAACTCAGGCATACTTATTTAGTTTATCAGTTGGATTCAGAGGGCCTACTACAAATTTCACAGCAGGCTAAAAGATCTCAGTTAAAATGTTTTAGTTTGCTATGGCAACAAAACATATCTGCTAAACTTCAGAGCTGACATAACAAAACAATACATAAGGAATCATCTAAAAGTTTCTTCTGGCATTTTAATAATTCTTCCTGGGGAGCAGGTGCAGAGGTAACATGCTGTAGTGCTGTAACTCTAACCTGGGTCAGCCAGTTGAGGTAAAACCATCACCCTTGCCCACAGCAAGCCCTCACTTCAGAACCACTACAGCTCCATTCTATTTCCTCTAAAACTGTTCTCTATAAGCCTGATGCATTCATGAAACATCTTCTCTTAATTCTGGGAAGCAGAATTTGCACTGCAATCACTTTCCATAAAAGCTCCAGCAATCAGTAGTGGTGCAGCCACTCATTTGTTGCTGATAAACTAAAAAGGGTAGCACAAACCTCTCTTACAGTCCTCCCCAACCTGCCTTTTCTGAAATACTTCTTCCTACCAGAAGCAAAACAATTTCTAAATGTTTACAGCTTTGATGTTTGGAAATCCATTAGCACATAGCCACCCCCTCCTCCCATCTAAACTAATCTCTCCAGAAAGATAAACTTCTGAATTATACCTAAGCTTGTGTGAGAGATGTGAAAGACTCAGTGACCATTACTAAGCTACTGTAAATAAACCTTGTGAAACTCATATCACAACCACTCTGTCACTGCACATGTGATCTCAGTGAATGGATGCACATTCTCTGAAGACCTTCTGTCCCTGTTATTTTCTAAGATGTCCTCCTTTTCTAATTACTTGCCTTCTGACTTACAGGTTGATAGGGGCTGCAGCATTTTGGAGACCTTATCTTGTGAATTTACTTTCAAATATAAAGTAAATGAAAGTCATTTGTATCACATTACATTTCCTTGTTGCCTCTTTCCTCTCTTGCCAGAAAATAATACAAGTTTACAGTTGCAAATTACAGGAAACAAGAAAATCATGATACAGAGACTGATATTAAAGCAGAAAAATAAAGTTGTTGACTGCAAAGATACAAAGAACTAGATTTTGTTTTGTAATCATCATTTTCTTCTCTAAATATATCAACACTACAAAAGTACAAAGAGCAATACTGTTCTTCTAGTTGTTTTTGGGGCTTGCTTGTTTGGGTTGGGAAAAGACTTACAGACCAATTGTTCATCACAACACTTTCATGAGATACACAGCCACTCAAACTACTGCAAGATTTCCTGACCTTTGCTGTACTGAGTCCTGATGCTGAGGAAGCATTTATTGCAATTTCCTCTGACAATCTAGAAATAGCAATAACGCTTTTTTTTTTCTTGTTTTGCACAAAAGCCAATTCAATTAACACAAAGACTTACATTCAAAGCATACACATGAAAAAGGCAATGCCAACCCGAAGTTTGAAGCTCCTAACATAAATCATGTCTTCCTAGATCGTGTTTTCTCTCCTTAAACTGCACTTCTCTGTGCCAATCTCATAATCTAGATTACATGGTGGAGCTGGATGCTCAGCCTTTGCTCTAAAGCAAGACATATAACTACAGTTAGCAAAATCAGAAAAATCAGTTTAAAGATCCTCTGAACTTGAATGCTGTACTCTCCTTGCTTTTCCTGCCTCAGGTATAACCTATCAGCCTTTATTTTCCTCATTATCTCTTCTTCATATTTCTGCATCATCTGCCACATTTTAATCAAAAGTTAGTACATTTTTACTTGCAACATTACAGGGTTCTGTTGGTTTTGGTTTCTGGGATTTTTGTTGGTTTTCTGGTTTTGTTGTTTTGGTTTTTTTTTTTCCCATGGAGAAATCTGATCTTGAACCAGTCAAGGAAAATCCAGTAAAGTGGGTGAGAGCCCCTGTATAGGATTGCTGTTTCTCTTTTCTTGGTATTTTCTATACTTCCAGTATGGGGGGTTGAAGGGGTACACAGCTACAAAAGAATAGTATAAGGTTATCAGACCTTGCCTTCAGATTTCTTGCCTCTGCACATAAGCAGCCCTTCCCACATCATTTAGAGCCACTGAAGAGCAGAGCAGAATGAAATTACACTGCAAACTTGATCAGCAAGAAAAGAGAGAAGAAAAAAGAAACTGTTGATGTTATAACACTTTTTGTATATTTGTATATGCCTTTTAAGCAGATGTTGATAATAACGTCATTACTTTCAGGGTAATTTTTCAGTGACTGGCAAAGTCAGTTCAATGCTATTATATGGAGTGAAGGCAGCAAATTCCTGCATTTTGCTTCTACCTTAAGTAAAAATGTTAGGGTTTCTTTCTATTCTAGGAAACGTCACAGCCAGCAATAATGAGCTATAACAAAACATTTATTAGCTAAGAGTAAAGAAAGTAAATACCTCCATACTGTAATTTTTTTTTCCTTTGTTGGGATTTTTCTTTCTGTCATTGTTGCTTGTCTTTCCAGAAGCGAGTGGGAAAGGTAACCTGTTGTGAGCTTGGGTTTAACAGATTTTGTAAGTATAAACAAATTTTGCATACTAAAGAGAAGCATTACAAACCTTCAAAATACTTCCCTTTTTCATGAAATTAATGATTATTGGGTCAAACATAGCTTTATTCAGTGCAGGATAGAAACAAAATGTACATAAATGAAAATAGGGTGTTACCTCTGCCAATGGCCACGCCACTTGTGTCCACTGTCCCAAAGGCAACCAAACTTTCCAAATCCCAGAAGCTCTGGCCTCACCTCCAGCAAGAGGCAAGACACCCTGCGGGAGAGTGATGAATGAATCTTTATATGTATGCCTTAAAAGAAATATGAACCTATGGAGGTTCAATTTATTTTCCAAAATTCAAATATTTCTTACACTATTTCATGAGAATTTTGGTTGTCCTTGTTCTCTTGGAAAGCATTAGGATTTGAAGAGAAAAATAGAAACAGAGAGCTGAAGTATAATATTATGAAGGTTTTAATTACATTTACTAGAGTTTTCCTCCCACAGAAAGTTGAGAGAAACCAGATGGCTAGTCACACTCCTGTAGCCAGACAGCAAGCTCTCTTACAGAGAATGAAACACCATGAAAGCTAACACCAAACTGCTAGCCAGTGTTCTTATCTGTGATCCAATATACAATAAAACCTGTAGGCAAACATTAAAAATGTAATTAAGATGATCCTTTTTAGCAGACGTTGGCATTATTTTCTTTCCCTCAGATACTCATAGAGCTCTGTCTTCCTGAATAGAAAGGGAAAATACCAACTCAAATGCATGCAAAATGGTGTCAGAAAGAACTAAAAATGTATTGAGTATAGTTTTGCTGGTGTTACAGAATTTTGACTTTTACCTTATAAGATCTTTCAGTTCATCTCCTTTCATCTTCTGACTCTTCAAATATTTTTGCATAAACATTGAAGTTCTCATCATACATTACATTTAGAGAGTATTTTACAAACATACTTTCCACTAATCTCCCCAGTTTGAAGGTAACATTACATAACTCCCATATTAAGCTAGCTTTCCATGGATTACTTTATTTTTTCTCTTGAAATTGAGATAGGAATCCCATTTCTTTTTCTAATTGTGATTTCTTAGTGAAGATATCTCTAGAAATGGGTAGATCGTTTCACTGACTTTATCTCCCTGTTTCAAAATACTTAATTCAAGCCTCTAAACAACCTATAAATCATAAACCCTAGGATTAAAAAGAATGATGACAACAACAATCACTTAAAAGAAAGTAAAACAAGCAAACAAACAAACAAAACTCCTCTAATTTCCTGTTCTAAGCAAAATATTATTTATTAAGGTTTCTTTTTGTTGTTATTGGTTTTGTTTGTTTTGTTGTTTTTGCTGTTCAATTTTATTTGTTGAGGTGCATATAAAGAAAATTTTTCTGACAAAAACTTTTCTTACAAGTACATATAAGCTACCAGAATGAAAGTCTTATAATTGTATGCCAAGATCTCTTGTATACATGAATTATTATTTCTACACCTTTGGTAAACTCAATAACATCCCTTCTGAAGTTCCCTACTTCCTCTAATGTCAATAATCAGAAGTGTGCATTGCTCATCATGGAAAAAGTCAAATGCTTTTCTCCCTCTATTACACAGTGTGTTCTGCTCTATATTTCAAACTATTCTTCTGGAACCATATTTTCATTCATTAAACTATACATATTCAATTCCTTTTCTTTCCCCAGTCTCACACAGATTTTCTCAATGCATTGACTACGTGATGATATATATTCAATAAGCCATAACATGAATTGTATGTCAAAATTACCCATTACTTGTTGGTATTGGAGTAGAATTAGATTTTGAGAGGACTTTGCTAAATAAAAAAGTACCATTGTGGAATTCCTACATAGCTCTTCTAAAATTCATTGTATCTGCTAAAACTATCCAATGTGCTGTCATGCATGGCAGTCAGGTATCTAGAGTTATAGCGACAAATAACCAAACTTTCAAAATGTGCTTTTATGGGTATTCAGGGAATTCTGCTCAGTTCAACTGAATAAATGACATCATTAAATTTAATAACATAAAATTCCCTTTATTGCAAGGAGACTGGACAGTTTTATTGGCAAAAGATTCCTTGTCTCATGAGTAGTGATCCCTTCCTTCCATTGAGAAATACTGAGATTATATTTAGTATGAGAATAATTGCAACTACATTCTATATCCAGAAACTGATTCATTTGTCTTGAAATGGAACAAAGATCATAAAAATCTATTACATTTTTCAACAACTCTGTACAACATTTCTAGTTTGCAGTTAAATCTTGTGGTTTGGCTGCACCCAGGTGGTTCATCCCTTAAAACTGAGCAAAACTGACCAGGAGATAAGACCCATTTAGGAACAGTCAGGCATGTATACACATGAACATGTGTTTAGCCATGCAAAAACACCTTGTGGTGGGTGTTCCCCAGGCAAAAGTTTTTGTCACACTGTAGTAGCCACAGGAAAGGTCACACTGGGGCTTTCCTGCATAATGCAAATCCTGAGGCTTGGAGGCCATTAAAAGATGACTTAGAGCCACCCTGGAGCAAACTTCTAACAGACATGAAGCTATCAGAGTTTTACCAGAAATAAACTTCTGGGGAAAAAAAAAAAAAATCATATTCAGAGAGTGCAGTATTGTCCCACAGCTATTTCTGCTCTTACCATTGAAAAATGGGTAAAGTATTCCAGCATCTTTCTTTTGTAATAAGTACTTTAATATAAAAACTTTCAGTTGGTTTTCTCTTCCACAAAACCTCTTTCTGTGATCTTGAAGGCATTTTTTCAACCACTCCTGAAGATAAGACTAGTGAGAGAGGCAAGGATATGTCCCTTAGACAGAAATTCTAGTGATATTCCCTGTGAGCAGTTTTAAATACTCCTTTCAGAGCTTGAAAATCTCTTATCAAGGTGTGAAATTTGAATAGTATTTACTTATTTAAATACCTTTTACTGTATATGGGTAGTCTTAACATTCTTCTAACCTATTATCTTCTTGGTTGTCTAACTCACCAGAAAATAAAATTTCTAATAATTTATGTACTCTGAAAATGCTCCTCCTCTCATATCTTCTACAGATGGCCAGACTGTGCACATATGAGCTCCTCCAAGCAGTTCAGATGTATTCAAACAGAGCCAAAGATTTCATGCAGTGTTGACTCCACTTTAAGTTGGAATATGTTCATCCCCACACTGGAAACATGAGCAGAAAATCAAACACTCTTCCATTTGACATATGCTTCATAAAATGGGGAGTCTGGGGGCATGCTGGGAAGAGAAAATATTATACAAAACACCTTTCAAAGATGGAAGTGGTAAGGGAAACACGACTGTAAAAATATAAGTAAAGGTTTCAAGCAACTGGGCTAAAAGGTTGGGTCGATTCATCATCGTGTCACTGAGCACAGAAGCAGCAGATTCAAAAGACATAATTTTCAAGAACATACAATGAGGATGAGGTGTTGAGAGCAACCACGGGAATTAAATGTCTAGACAAACAAGCTGGAATAAATATCTGGAGTAATAAAAGCAGTAAATAAGCCAAGATGGACATGATGATGCTGGGAAAAGGAAGAGTACAGGAAGCCAGCAGTACTTCCAGTACAGTGGACTTCAGTATGGAACCTGGAAGAGAAACAGAGAGGAAACATTGCACAATTAAGTGAAGATCAGAAAAAATAAAAGTTTGAGGTGAGAATGAGGGACTAGTGTGAAACAATCAGAAGATATTGTACTCACCAGCTTTTATTAACTGTGAGAAGCAAATGGGAAAAATCTGTATTCCCACTTACTATTGAGACTAGTAACAAATATGATGAGAAGCCTTTTTCTTTCTCTGCTATGACAGAAAAACTATGAATTTCTGGTAGATTTGCTAGTGAGGTGGGGTTTTTATATGGCTCCTACTGGATAATTAATTAATGATACTGAATTTAAATGTCAGTGTTCACCTGGATTAGATTTTGTCAGTCTCATAGTTCATTACTAATTTAGGATGTGCATTAGATGTGATTTTGTTAATACTGTATTGCAGTTACATCCTTTGATCATACCTAGCATTTGTTTTCCACAGTATGATGAAAGCTGCATTTCATTAAGGTCATATTGTTCTTAGAGACAGAAGGGCAAATTCTATTACCCTAGCTTTAAACAGGAAGCAAAAAAGATCACTTCAGAGAAGTTAAAGTCAAAATTTGCCCATGTCCAGCATCTGAAGAAAAAAATCCTATATAATTAAAATTGTCTGATATTTACCATGTGAACTTATACTGTTAATAAGGCATTTATATACTTTAGGTATTAGATTTCTGAAATGGAACTCCTTTTTACTTAAGAAAGTTGCTCAAGACTTGTCATGCTTCAGAGGCAAAGCTTGAAATGGCACATAGATATTCTCAAGCCCTTATTTATGCTCCACGTATAAACAGAACAACTCTATTTTTAAATACGGAGGGAAAAGGCCTGGCTATCTCACTCTTTGGTACAAAGAGATTTCTACAAAGTACTTAATTTTGTATTTTTCTGGATGATAATTTTTGAACTATAAATAAGATTAGACACCCTTAAACAATCAGACATCATTGTGTTAACATTATTCTCACACTGAGTCCAAAACACAGCACTGGACCTGCTACCAGGAAGAAAATTAATTCTGTCCTAGCTGAAACCAGGATGCTCTCTTAAAAAAGCAACTGTCATTATGAATGTGTCTTCCAACTCTAAAGTTATCACTTAAAACTGCATATATATCTTTGAGAAAACTTTTGGGGAAAATATCAACAATTGAGCTACAAGCTTATCTTACTTACATCCCAGAGAGATTTTAGCTGCATGGATAGTGAGCATTCTGTCCTCATGTATTATAATTTCATCTTCACAATAGATTTTGAATTTATCATAAGGTATTAGAAAATGTTTTCTTGCTTGTGTATGACTTGTACTGAGCCAAATTTTGCTGAAACATTGTGTATTAAATATCTAATTACATCATTAGAAGGTCCAGGACCCAGTTTTGCATCTGTTACTTATATCAGGAATTCAAGTAGTTTTTACTGTTTCTAAGTACCCATTTTATCTTCCTACTTTAGTAGGATTCAAGTCAAACACAGTTGCTGCTCCTCCTATGCAGAGAGCCCAGTTATTCTCCTGTCTACAGATGCCTATAATTTATGGACACATTTTCTATTTGCTTATATTTGGTGCCTCAAGCTTGAATTTTTAGGGCTTGCATTTTGAACCTGAGGCTTACAGAGCTGTCTCACATAAGATGAGCAGAAAAGGCGCTACAGTGACAGAAAGGAAAAAAAGCAACCAAACCAAAATTAAAACTAAGAAAAAGAAGCAAAAAAACCCAAACAGACAAATAACCAAAACCAACAACAAAGTACCTAGATGTTTTTGATATAAGCATCTTCTATAGGAGACAAAGTATCTCAAAGAGAGAATTCTGATTTTTTTCTTGCAGAAGATTGTGATTAAGGCAAAAAATGATCCTAAATTAGAATTTCAGGAACTGACAGGTGAAACTACAAATACAGCAATTGCTTATCTTGTGCTAGGTGTGTATTCTACATCCCTTTAACAATTTGACCCTTCAATTTCTTCTTCCTGAGATGCTTTGAAATAAGCATCTCATAAAGATAAGACCAAAAGCTGGGAGGTCACAGGAAGTAGAAAGACTAAATAATAGATTGAGAAGCCTTTTTGTAAACTCTTTAAAAAATCTGCAGTGGCAGAAGTCTTTTATGAGAATTCAGGCTTATCTGCAGCTATCAAGCCTGCCCAATGGGCAGGATGCCACTTGCACAGCAGTCAACAAATACAGATGCTTCTTGATCTGCAGTATCTAATCTGTCTCAAGTGAGTTTTACTTTGCCATGTAGTAATAAAAAAAAAAAAAATTGTGAGGGATACTAAATTCTTCTGACTCTCCTATTTACTTCACCTTGATCCTTGGTCTGTCAAAACATACCAGTTCAGTTTGACCAATGGGAAAAAAAGTAAATTTTACAATTTGTGAGGAATTAATTTTGTAAAGGAGGAAAGATTAGGAGATGAAGGTGGATTTTAATTATGGACCATTGAATTAATCATAACAGAGTGGGTGAAAAATGCGTAAAAATAATTCTTTGAAGTTCCATTAACAATAACTGTTATAAAAACACTTTCTCTCTGGAAACAACTCTTTTGTCTATTGACAAGCTAAAGAAAGGAGATAAATGTGAAGACCAGTCTCTGCTCCTAAGTAACAAGCAATAAGACAAGAGGACACAGACAAGAGGAAAGAGCCTCAGTTTGTGTCAGGGGAGGTTCAGATTGGGCACTGGGAAAATTTTCCTCACTGAAAAGGCAGTCAAGCATTGGAAGAGGCTGCCCAGGGAAGTGGTGGAATCACCTGTCTGGAGGTATTTAAGAGATGTGTAGGCGTTGCACTGAGGGATATGGCTTAGTGATGAACACAATGGTGCTAAGTTAATGACTGGACCTGATGACCTTATGGATCTTTTCCATCCCAATCTGTTCCATGATCCTATGATTCATTTTCTTCTAAAATATAAACACATGGGTCATGACCTCTACAACCAGCTCCAGAATCTTCCAGGTTCTGCCTACAGGCTGTAGCTCTTCCACTGGTCTAGCTCCTGTCACTTCCCAGGAATAGCAGCTGTGTTATCATTCAATGGATAGATAAGGAAAAACCTAATCATTACCCAGTTTACCATGCACCAGTCTTCAAAAAAGCTAGCACATCTGCCATTTCTATAGATTGATTTTATCTGAAACTCAGTGATTTAACTGCACTTATGATACACTTCTGCAATATATTTGACTCAAATCCTTGGTAGTCTCTCTCTAGTGTTTTTCATTCCTCTCCAACATGCTCCAGACTCATGGTTATGTACTTATCTCCTATTTACGGTTTCTACTAAAGTTAATTATTCACTCCTAAACCCCAAAGAACTTTCCTCAACAGATTTATGCTTCTGAGGGAGCAATATTTTGCCAATAAGTTAAAAATCTTCCATCCTAACATCTCTTTGCCAACTATTTTCTCAGTGGCTATGCTCAAGCTACTATTTTATCCTTCAGTGGCTTGATGGGCCCCACAAGCAGTCAAGCAAACCAGACAGGACTGCACTGCTTACATCCTCCACAGCTCACTCCATCAAACCCGTCCACACCAGCAAACTCTCACAAAGTTCACCAGGGATTTCAAAACCATTAGTACATGTCATATTAACATATGCAATCTGCTTTTAAGAGTAAATCAGAACCAAACGCTCTCTGGGTTTTAACCCTTTGAATTGCATTCTCTAAAGGCACTGACTTTTTTGTAAAACACTATTTTTTTTCTTTGTTCTAAAAAGAAATTATTGAAATGTTTAAATTGGTGGCAATATGCTGATGCAAGGTTAAGTGTGAGATTAATAAGGGTCATTTCAGCATTTTTTTACTTAGCAAAAAATGGGATGCAGATTAAAACATATAATATTTTTAGCAAATTCACCATAGCAATTGTAAAGTTGGCCAGCTATTAGTTTCAAGATTACTGATTTCTACCATAACTCATGCAAAAAGACAACTGTCATGGAAACAGAATTTTATTTTCTAATTTTTATGTAGACTATGAAAAATATAAAATTTTCTTATATATAGTATAAAATGGTGATGGTAGAACTTCATTATCAAGTTAAGAAGAGATAATTACAAATGTTCATTTATGTCCTCCAATGCATGAATTAAAATCTGTTTTAAACTACAGAACCACATACTATTTTTCATCACTATTCCTTTCAAAATGCAATCATATACATCTTAGAAGTAGGAATGATGTCCAGGACAGAATACCTAAGTATAATAACAGAGTAGTGGATATACACAAATAAAAGCATAATCTAAGGTGTGTCACAGGATTTTACAAAAATCCTGGAAGTAAAAGAAAGCTCATAGTTTGATACATATGATCAACCACAAAAATAACATTGGAGGTCAGTAAATATGAGGTAAGGCAGAAAAACAAAAGGGACTAACTTGATGCTCCTGCTCTGATTAAACTCTTCTAGCCTGCAGCCACATTTTGAGCAACATTAATCAGAACTAATCTTAAGTAGGATCTGGAAATAAACTGGAATGCAGTAACAAGCTTTGAAACTCAGATGTAATATACTGTATGAGAAAAGTGGCACAAGTGATGAGGAAACACCAGGAGGGTGGTGCAGTGCTGGGGCTGTGGGGCGGGTGCTGAGGGTGGCAGAGAAGTGGGGAGGGGATCAGGGTGCAGCCCCACAGAGCCTGGGGACAGGGGACAGCAGTGGGGACAGCCAGCAGCACCAGCACTGCCAGATTGGCACTTGGTGATGAGGCAGATCCTGGGCAAAGCTGGCTAGTCAGGCCAGTGGGTGCCCTCAAAGAGGCTTCTCCCAGTTTGTGCCTGGTACAGGGGGCCACATCTGCACCTTCAGGACTAACATGAGCACAAGGGGCAAACCTGGGGAGAAGGGAAATGATTGTGAAGAATTAACATTTTCTGAGGAGTAAAGAAACGTTCAAGGGTTTCACCAGAGTTGTGTTGGATGAACTGCCATCACTAGTTTTGATGTAGTGAGCTGTATCATAATGTATGACAATAATACTTAAACATTTTCCATTACTATATTCTCTGCTTTCACACAAGTCGTCTAAAAATATGTTCAGGTCTCAAGGGTTTAGAGAATACTTTCCTAGAATTCTTTAATGCTGTCTAAGTTTCTTAAATCACAAAGATATCTGTTTTGAACATATATCACTGTACTGAGGGAAATCACAGGTAGTAAAATCAGCACAAAAAATGTAAACTTTAAATAACATGTACTTTACATACAAAGTTGTTTTTGGGGTGGGAAGGCAGGAAAGTTTTAATATAGTTTTTGGATTTTGTTATCTGGCAATTTTATGCATTTCACAGCAATCTGAGCTCATGTCACTTTTATTTCTGTAAAAATAATAGTTTGTCCAGTGCTAACTTTTCATGATGAAAAAAGAAAGTGTTATGTGTGTTTGATTATATAATAAACCAAGTAAAGGACCAGACTAAATGTATTCAACAAATCTATTCAAAACTGATGGTTGGTATGGTTAGTTGTGGTCTTTGGCCAATACTCAGTCATTTATTTTATTATTTTTAAGAGTGAAAAAAAGTTTATCCATGTCAATTTAACACAAATAGCTATTCACACAAGTCTTTCTTACCATTCAAGTAAAATGATAATTTGTTTAATGTTTACTGAGTCATTTCTGTCACTATATTTTTATTTTCTTTCTGTAACGTTCTGGGTTACTTTCTGTCAGATTTAAGGAAAAAAATCGTATTTCAAAGTCACAATAATGACGAGTGCCAGTAATTTTTAACTGTCTTTATCTAAGTGAGGAAAGCTTGTCACAAGAATAAATTTGGGTTAAGAATCTTAAATCTGAAGCAGATTTTTAATTAGATGAAAAAGGCTGATATGAAATGGCATAAATTATCCGTATGTATTTTGGTTTATATATGATAGTCAATATATGCTGTCATTTATACATGGCTCCTGTTTAGCATTTTCTCTAAGCAGTCATTGCCTCATAACAAAAACTTCAGTCTTTTATTCCTTTATTTTCCTGTTATATAAAGCAAGGTAGTCTTTTGTACTCTTTCATCTGCAAGGAAGAAGAAAAAAAGATAAATTTAGTTTATGAACTCATTTAGAATGCCAAGAGCAGAGTTTTCAGAGAAAAAAGATAAATGTTCAAGGAAACAACAGAGGTTGAGTTGTACTTGTTTTAGTGAGACCAAATTTCTCTGGCAGCAGAGTTATGGTAAATTCAGGCATATAAAGTCCTTCAAAACCCTTTGCTAAGGTCATCCAAGCATTTCTATGAAAAAGTTCCCTCTATTTTTTTTTTTTTATAAAGCCCTGATAGGGTTATAAGTCCTCTTTAGGCACTGTAGTGCTGTCCAAAGCAATAACAAATCAGCTGTATGCATCAGTGAATGCATGTCTAGTCTGACAGATGTCAATTGAGGCCCTTCAGTTCTTGCAGATTCCTGAAGGCAAGAATATCAAAGAGTACTCTGACTTCAGCTAACATTTTCAGTAACAGTTTATTTGTTTCCTTTGGAGAAGCGGGTATTCCCTTTTAGCACTTCATTACCTGCACTAAACCATAGCAGCACTCCAGCAAATAAAGATGATCCAGAATCAGGACATTTTTTAGCTGTTGTTTGCTAGTCACACACATTTCCAGCATTTTCAGAGAGTTCCAAGGAAGTCCCTTCCTGTCTTCTCTACTATTTGCCTCATGAATAGCAAGTCAGGTTCAGCCGTGATGGTTGTGAATTTTAATGAATTTAATTCATTGAATATAGATGAATTGAAGATAATCAATGTCCACTGTGTGCAAACTTTCAATGGAAAATAAAAACAAACCAAACAAAAAGAATCAAATAAACAACATATTTTAGAATGCTGTAATTACGAGATGTGCTAACAAAGGCTTGGAGTTTACAGGACTAAAAGCTGTCAAACATGAAAATTGAAAAGCTGTTCTTTACATAACAAATGTAACCTAACATTTAACATAATAAATTTCATTGGAGAAGAATAGGTCTAAATTGCAGCAAGAATTTAAATGATCAGTACAAGAGCTAAGAATTCATAATAGTATATGCTACAAAGTCCATACCGTTACAGTGTGAAGCAACAGAAAATACAAATGTGATCAGAGTAAGTTGTTTAGTGTATGTGATGTGTCAGCCTAAGGCAAAGCACCTCTGAGAGTGAGCCACGTTGCTTAAACACAGCTTAGGTGAGGAGATTTTACAAGTGACCTGGGACACATTCATCAGCAGTATCAGTGCAAACATCAGTAATTCCACAACATGGTGAACAACACTAAATTGCCATAATACGCACAGTCAAAATATGTTGCATTACCAAAATAAAAGCAGACAAACCCAGCAGTTTCTTCTCATATTTGTATAACTAACAGCCAAGTCTCAGCCTAAGTGCTTAAAGAAAGTAAAGAGGTTGAACAAAAAAGGAGTAATGGTGTGGGTGGGTTGACCTTGGCTGGATGCCACTCTATCACTTCCCCTTTCTATCTGGACAGAGGAGAGAAAATATGATGAAAGAACAACTCATACATTGAGAGAAGGCAGTTTACTAAAGCTGAAGTGAAAATTAGTGCTCAGACAAGCAAAGACAAAAATTAAAACATATTTTATTCTCTTCTTTATCAAGCAATGCCCGGTGAATCCCAGCAGGGCTTCAGCACACATAGTAGTTGCTCTGGAAGGTAAACAGTGTAAAGAATGAATGATCACTCTTCCTCATCCTAGCTTTTATATCTGAGATGGTGTCATATGGTATGGAATATCTCTTTGGTCAATTTGGTCCTAACTGTGGCCCCTCCCAGGATCTTGCACATCCCCAGCCTACTGATGGAGCGTGAAATGTCACAAGACAGCACTGATGCTGTACCAGCACAGCTCAGCAGTAGCTGCAGCACTGATGTGCCATCAACTCCTTTCTAGGTACCAATTCAAAGCACAGCCCTGTGAGGGGAAAATCAACCCTCTCTCAACAAGACCCACTACAGTTGGTAAACCAAATTCTTTGCTTACCTGAAAAAGAACAGCCTCATAATTTTTTCTGTAGCCTTACAGATACATTGATTGGTGTATATTTCATGCAGAAGGACAGAATGTTTTACAGGCGAGTGTGAAAACGAGACTGAGTCCTCCCCAGCCAGTGATACCATTCCTGGTGCTCCTTTTTCTTACTCTTCTCTGACGTTTTGAGGTAAGATCACGAGCTGTGTCTTGTGGAAGCGAAAAGTATTCAGAACTCTTAGTAATATTTCCTCCAGTTTCTCTTCTGAAAACAAGAATTGTACCAGTTGAGCTGAAGCCTGCAAAAGATTTGCTGATCAATGTGAAAAATACATCAGTGAAAGAATATCTACATAATTACGATTTTACTGCACTCAAAAGTAGTATAGCACTCTAGAAAAATAAGTATGCACAGGACAGTACAACAACGTTGCAGCTTCCAATTACACAGATCAAACCCATAACTCTTGTGGTGGAGGAGGGAAATCTGCCAGAGGCTAAATCTGACTGCCTTAATCAAGGAAAAGAGCAGTGGGCACCAGTTTGTCATCCAGAAAGAAAAATAAATCCAGCATTGTTCAAGGCTAAATTTTGACAATACCCTGGACTTAACCAACACTGATACTCTTCTATATCTAGCTTCCTTTCTTATGCATCAGACCTTATTCACACTCATTGGCATAAAAGTTAATACATTCCATAGAATAGTGTGATTTAGGAACACTTTTCATATTTCAGAATCAAAAGTGAGCTTAATTGCAGCTCCTCTAGGGCTTTCTCTGAATCCTTTCTCTGAGAAACTGCATACCATACACAGTTCAGAGAAGGGATAATTATACCTGCACTGCAGTTCAGTAACATATCTTCAAAAAGACTGTGCCAGCTTTAAATGAGAAATGGGGTTTTGTCACCAGCCTGTTCACACCAACACAGAACATGCAATGTTTATTTACACTGCAGTATACAATCAATATGACTGCTGCTCTTACTGTATCTGTACATCCAGAGATTTCTCTAACAGTGTAAAATATTCTTTGATTTCTGCCTGAAAAATACCTATATATATATATATATATAGGTATATATATATATACACAAAATGAGATAAAGGAAAATATCTATTTTCAAGAGTAGATGCTTTTGCTTGAAAATGGAAATATGAATATGGATTTCAAAAATGCAATAGTTTTGAAGCAACAACTCTGGTAGCAAATTATACATGAAAGAAAAAAGGTCATGTTTATAATATTGGTTATTATGTTTCACCCATCTACACCTTTATTATGGTGGAAAAAAATACAACTATTAGCAGGAGGGCTCTGCAGAGGGATCTGGATAGGCTGGATAGATGGGCCAAGTCCAACGGGATGAGGGTTAACAAGACAAGTGCTGGGTCCTGCACTTTGGCCACAACAACCCTATGGAGTGCCACAGGCTGGGGACAGAATGGCTGGAGAGCAGCCAGGCAGAAAGGGACCTGGGAGTTTGGGTAGACAGGAGGCTGAACATGAGCCAGCAGTGTGCCCAGGTGGCCAAAAAGGCCAGAGGCATCCTGGCCTGTATCAGGAATAGTGTGGCCAGCAGGACCAGGGAAGTGATTCTGCCCCTTGGCTGGTCACNCATTTCTAATTCTCTTGGTGGTCCACCCATCAGGGTGCTAGGCTGTGCCCCCTGGACCACCTCCAAGGGTTTCTGGGCTCTTTTATTGTTTTGACTTCATCTTGCAGGTGTCTCTGCAAAACATCATGACCTTCAGAAAGCCTGAGAATGTGTGAGAGAATCACTTTAGTAACTTCTAACACCACTTAATATGTGAGCAAGAAAACCTATACTTCTAAAACTCTAAAAATCCACAAAATACACACCAAACCTTTAGGCATCAACAGATAGGGTGATTGGGCATTGGAATGGGCTGCCCAGGGAGGTAGTGGAGTCACCATCCATGGAGGTGTTTAAGAAAAGACTGGATATGGCACTCAGTGCCATGGTCTAGTTGACACAGTGGTGTTTGGTCATAGTTTGGACTCGATGATCTCAGAGGTTTTTTCCAACCTAATTGATTCTGTGATTCTGTGAATGACTATTTTTTCCTGTTGGCACAAGACAAGAAGGTCTCATCTTTCCTATGTAAGTTGAAAATTCATTTTAAATGAGTAACACTTCTTTTCTCTATTACAAGTGTAACGTCTGATAAGTAGGTTGTGAATATTTCATGGTCAGCATTGTTGCTGCCTCAAGAATTACTTATTTAAAGAATCTATTATGTAGTATGAAAATTATTTAATATCCAAGGTAGAGATATAATTGTATGCCTGTGTGTAAATTATGGCATACCTAATGGTAAATACTAAGTAGACATATATCTAAAATCTTAACATTAAAGATTTGCAGTTAAAAGAACTCTTTTTTTTTAATTTGGGGCTTATTTCTAAAGAAAATAAAAAACCCTAGTATCCAACAACACTTAAACTAGCCCTAGTAACAGAAATGAATTTTGATCTATTTTAATGCATGTTAAAAGAAATAAAACAAAAATTGTGCATAATCCTTAACATACACTCAGAATAAAAAAAGTTGGTTTTAGCTGAGGAAGGGATCGTGAAAGGTCATAGGCAGGCCCATTGTTTCTAAGCAGGTTAAAGTAAAAATGCTGCAATAAATTTAAAATTTCTGAACCACAGGCATTATATAAGACCAGAAATCTGGATCTAATGAAAGACTTATACACCTAAAAAAAATATCTACCACATTGCCAGAGACTGAATCTAACATAAATAATACCACTTTCTTGCGGAAGGGACTACTTCTATCGTACCCTAGGAGTTAGAATCATCTGGTCACTGTGCAAATTCACTTTCAAGTTAGCAGAACTCTTAAAACTTTGCTTCCAACATCTTCTAGGAAGGAATCTTACACACATGCCTATACTGACTCTTACATCTCATCTACTGCAGTTGGATGCAAACACTGCAAAAGAGTGCTAACTTCCCAGGTGGGAAAGAAGTGAAGGAAGAAAGGTCTCAGACTCCCTTCACTAGTCAAATATTTTAAATTTAACAGTGATTAAAAGCAAATATCAAATTTATATATAGAGACATTGCATGGTTAGAATATTACAAAGAGAATTAATCACTACCCATCTTGAATTTCAAAATAATGATTTTAGAAATTGAGCTAGTGAGAGGTCTGATCTTGTGAACATGAAAAACTGCGCTTCAATAGTTTGAAAACAAATACACAAGAAATTAAAGCACAGTTTTATATTAGAAACTGACCTTAATTATGAGATGCTTTTACTTTTGCCAGTAGTCGTTTTTTTTCCCCTGGCCACTGCTCCAGGAATGACCCAAACTTCTTTTCCTCAGTGGAAAATTCAGAAAATATGTATGCCCTTCCACAGACCAGTGACAAAACCACTTGTTCTCAGAAACATATTCACTACCAGAGATTGGTGGACAGTGTGATCAAATCATATAGTGGATATATAGCAGAGAAAACATTATTCCCCCTCCTTCACAACGAGTAATGCTCCAAGATTTACAGTAACATCCTCTGTGGTCTGGCATTTCTGATGAGACATAGAGAAATTACAGTACTGTTTGTAGACTGCAAGTAGTTCTGGAATCATAGTAGGAGAACGAGATGGTAATAAACTCTCTCCCAGTAGATCTGATGTGCCAAAGCAGGTCTGCCATCTGTTTGTGTCCTAGGGCTAGAACAACTCCATCGCAGCATCACATGTGCTGAAAAACTGACTCCAGAGAACATGCCCAGCATCAGGCTGGGATGCAAAGTGCACATCATCACTCCACGTGCTGTGGGACACCATCGTCAAACCCTCACCCGCAAAGTCCTGGTTGGCCTCTATATTTGAACCTGATGGGGTCTTCTGGCACAGCTACCAGTGAAAAATTCTTAAAGAATTTTCCTTCCCCCAGCGGAAACTTTGTGGATTCTGAGAAAACCTCAACCTCCTGGTTGAGGCAGAGGTCTCTGATATTGAGATAAAAGAATATTTGGAATATATGATATTTACATTCAATTAATGAGGACATAAAAATACTGTATTTTTTAAAACTGAAAAAAAATGCAATATTTTTATTTTTAATAGCTTCAATTCCTAAAACTAGCAATTTTTTTTTTTTTTAATCCTTAGGACAGAGCTACTGAAATATCTTAAATACCACTTTGGTTTTCTGGGACACATGATAAGAATAATTTAATCATGTTGGGGAATATAATTGAGAATCAAGTAAAAGTGTGTTTGTGTGAATATATGAAATATTATGGTGGAATAGAATTACATATTTCCAAAGGGCTATGTTTTTACTGATTTTAAGATTTACCAGGTTCAGAAAGTGACTAAACAAAACATTTTTTTGAATTAAACAATATTATCGAGATCTTGAGAGATTGATCAAGATATTAATAATTTTAAGTTGCAGCTACCAGGAGTAATGCCAATTTTCATTGGAACAAATGAAAGAGCAGCCGAAACAATCATGGAGCAAAACAAATCTAATTCTCTTATTACAGCAGATGATTTTTTCTAAGCTATGTCAAACCTAAAATTGACATTAAATAGTTTGCCAATACTGCCTTTCTGATGTCTGTGTCTTGCAAATCTAGGCAAATCAGATAGATCATTCTGCACTAGTACTAGAAATGCAATATTGGAAACAGTTGCCAACCAGACATTTTAGGAAGCTTTACATTTTGTAATGAGCTTGTCTACAGATATTTTAAAGGCTGAACTATATTCAGCAATCCAAGTAAGCTTTTGTTTTCATAATTGTCTGGAACATTCTTCGTCTTAGTTGTCTAGTTTTTTACAGTGTGTGCCTCTGGGAGAAAACTTTTCAAATACACAGTTCTAACACCAGGGCAACATATATCTTTTAACAGATTTGGAAACTATTGGTATTTTTAAAGAACTGTGTTTTACCTAAAAATCAGGCCAAGAAGGAGCTACAAGAAAGAAGAAAGTACTATAAGAGGTTCAACAGTCAGGAGGCTTATATTTAGCAATATTATCCTCGATAGAGTTTAAAATGTTTTCTATGTTTTACAAAAATCACATAAGCTTTTCAGTATCACTGAGGGATGTTACTTGTATATCTTTGATGGGGCAAAACAACAAGAAATTTCATTTTCCCTCCCAAGGGCACAGGTGACTGTTCATAACTCCTCATTGCAGTTCACTGTCTTCTCAATTGCCCTATCCATAAAGTCCTTCTGTAGGCTCATCATTGTAGTGATTAAAGCTAAATCAATAACATTTTCTTTCTTACTCTCTGAATTAGGGAGAATGACACGAGCAAGTAAATTTGTGGAACAGCAAACATCTCCATCCACAGGACAGAGATAGCAAAATGCAACACAGATCCGGTTTTATTTAGTCTTCTAATTTGTTCTTCTGTAATTAAAACTGATACATTTTATATTCATTAGTTTGTGAAACTGTCATGTAAGAAAAGAAAAACACAGGTTTAATTTTCAGATAATTACTGTACACTTTGAGAAACTGAAACTGAAGACTCAGAGAGTTTAGGAACTTTAAGAAAACAATAATCACCATGAATTTCAAAGCCTACAATGTTGCTTTCCCAGTAGAAAATGTAGTTTATATATGTCAATAAGAAGAAGGCCATGAATAAACCTGATGGAACTCACTGACATGGGGCAGGTACCATACCAGAGAGACAGAAAAGGGTCAGCTGACGACTTAATACCATTTTTCTTCTTCACTTGATTGGTTTAATTTTCAGCTATCTCATTATCATAGAAAAACCACAGTTAAGACACCTTTCTGCCAATACAAGTGAGATGCATCTTGAGCATCTCATCGTGTTCCAAGTCCTGGTTTGGTTTCTCTTAGCATCTGTAGTTAAGTTCAACACAGAACTTGTAATTTAGAGCTTTCTCTATGCTAGTCAGTTCTGGCTGGCTCTTGGACTAATCACTACTAAAAGATAGAAGTCTACCATATTGCCAAATTGAGAATTCAATTTAAGCAATCAAGTATATGTATGCATTTCATTTCCTTAGGTATCTAGAACCATGGCCATCTTTGAATCTAGAAGAATCAATTAACAGTTTGACAGCAACAAGTACTTTCCAACAATCTTGCATTAGTATGAAGCATGAAATCTGCACAGACTGGAAACAGTGATGTGGGGAAAGACACTGCCAGAATTAAGATTTTCTTTACCACTTCTATTTGGTCCCCCTGTGAATGAATCTCTAAAACACTAAATAAACCTCCCACAGGGCTTTTTCTTTAGTCAAGACATTGCCTAGTTGTATTCAGAGGATGATGCAGGATTGTTTAGCAAAAGGGAATGCTGTCTGTATAATTCTGTTTGATTTATAATTCAGAAGGTTATCTGGAAGCTAAGAAGGAGAAAAATAATTTTGAGAGAGGTTTAGTGATTTAAGTAACCAGTGGCACCATATAGAACTGGATTTTAGCTTTATTTCTGCTAAAAATCATGTGAGTGAAATGGTGCATCACTTATTTGAAATAAACAATGCTTATTCTGTGGAACTAGTAGTCTTTTTACCTTGAAAACCATATTAATTTTCTGTCTCACTGAGAGATGATGAGTTCATCCTCAAATATTTTGTTCTTTCACCTCCCTACACGTACTGCCTATATTTTATGATTTTAAAAAAACTGGAAATTGTCAAAACAGACCTCCTCATTTCAACTTTTATTCTTTTCAACTGGAAAGTATTTGGAACATTTTAAAACCTGCAAGTAAGTGAATAAATAAAAACATACAGAGAGCATTTAGACATGTTAAAACTCTGTAGAAAAACTTTAAAACTGGTAGCAAATAGCTCAAGTGTAAAGATTTAGGAAGAAAGGTAAGACCACCAAAAAAAACCAAACCAAACAAACAAAAAAAAAAACCCCAAGAATTTCACAAAACTAATTGATGCTTATGGTAACAGAGAATTTTTAATTATGGGGCAAAAAACTATTCTTAGAAGTCAAATATAAAATTAATACAGATTTGGGTTTTGAAAACTGCTGTCATCAAAATTCTCCTGTAGTTTCTCTTGATGTCTCTTGATGATGTGAGTTTATATTCCCCTTATCTATTGAAGTGTTATTTCAAATTAGTATTACCCCAAGGATCTGAAACTGGATCACAAATATTTCATGCCCCAAAGCTGCCAAACGAATGGCTTACACAACATATTTAAGTGACAACTTCAAAGAGAAGAAATTCAATATCCTTATGACACAGGTAAGAACTCGTATCAGCAATAAAGCACTATCTTGCTTTCCTTCTTCAGAAATAAAGCAACCTCTATAGTGGCTAAGAGCATTATATTTACATTCTTTCATATACTGAGTGACGGGCAAAAAAAAGCACAAACAGAAGGTAGAGCCTTTGAAAATAGAGAGTCTCATGAGACCTGACTAGGGTATTCTGTGCTAAAATATATGAGTTTTTGAGTGATTATTGCTGGAGATCAGAGAACAGTCCATCACAGTCATTGGAAATAGAATGCTTTGAAAGTCACTTGTCACCCAAGCAGAAGACAGACAAATGGGTGCAGTAATGAACTGAAAGGAAGCCGTGGAATATCAAACAACCTGCTAATGTGTTAGGTAGGGAATGTTTCTGATTCAGAAGCTTCCTAAGCATAACACCCTTTCACTGTGAAAGGTGAATGTTTTTCTCATGGCAGGTGTTCATCTTCAAGGCATGATTTATGATGTGGGCCTGAACAGTTTCCAGTGAAACTTCACTCCTGGTAGAAATAAGATGATCAAGCTCCGAGTGAATGAATATAAGAGTAAAAAATGATTTCTAAATTGAAACAGTCCTGAAAACTTGCTGCAATTATGTACCTTTAAAAAAAATGTTTTCAGACTCAGTTTGGAATTTTCCTTAGATTTCAGTCAGAAATAGTTTCACAGCATATGTGTTTCTCTGTAGATATACATTATGGTTCAGCCTTATGGCCAAATTATGTTGCATAC
>VWZF01003634.1:0-20677 GCA_013396755.1 Sclerurus mexicanus | reverse complement strand
GGCCAAATTATGTTGCATACTCAAAGAGAATAGTTTGGTCCCATGACCAAAACTGCTTTGCAGTTTATATTCCTACTGTTTGTATAGTAGCAACAGTAACTCCTTGCTTGAAAAAGTGATAGGAGGAAAGCATTTCAACAGGATAAAACCTTGCCTGCTTCTGAAAGTAATTACTGGGTAAATTCTATTGCGTTGCAATGTTTATTAGATGCTTAACTTCCCTTTTGTTCTTAAAATATATATTCTGATGAGAGAAAGCTACATGAAATTTTTATACTCCACAGCTACAAAGGCTGATATAAGTCATCCACTGTCTGCTTTGGGTTTTGTTTAGTTCTTTTAGATCTCTTCTGAAAATCACCATCATGAAAGAAAGCAGTCCTGATGGGCAGCTCCCTCTAGTTCTTCAGATAGTTTGTGAAGCTCTGTGAAAAATTTAGGTAAAAAGTACTTAAGCCACCAGTAGTAAATCACTGGAGGAAGGTCAGAGGAGGGAAAGAAAGACATAGAATAATGGATTGGCTGTAAAATATGCAGCTTTTTTGTATAACAGAATTGTCATCGTTTTTGCATACTTATTGTGAGTCATGTAATTAAAGATCAAACTCTTAGTCAGAATTCATAGATTATATTTGTCCAAAATTTTAATACAGAATATCTTTAGTTTAGTTATTAGTACCATGGACATGCAGATCTTACTTCAGTAACATGACAATCACAAAGTAACTTAAAACCCATGAAGTGAATGTAAATGCTTACAAAAGAAATCTTAGCAAAATGCTTATCAAGTAAATAACCTATCAAAGTCAGTGTTTAACTGAAACATTATATACTGCTGACTATAGCAGAGTAAAAAATTTCTGAACATAAACAACTGATACATCCTGATTTGGAATTGTAGGGTCTAAGATAGAACCTTGCTAAAAAAATATTACAAGCCTTATTTTACAAATTTATTTTTTCAAAAGAACTGTGGAAGCTATTTTAATATTTTGAGGTATTTAATCATCACTGAACTAAATTGTGTTTGTGTAGATCATAAACTAGAAGACTGCATGCAAAGAAAAAGCAAGAAATACATTGAGAATGAGCAAAAGTTTCATACACAATATATAATACACAATATATAATACACAATAATCATTGCTACTTTGAAAAAGTATTGCTCATTCACAGACTATATTTAAGTCTTTCTGTTGAAAATACATTCTTGTATTCTGAAACCTTATACTATTCCAGTTCCAAGGAGAGATAAGCATTGGTTGTTCTTGTCTTGTTTTGTTATATCAGATAGGAACTAATATTAGTTTTATAGCTGTGTAAAAAAGGTATATACAAGTAATATATAAAACAACAGATTTTTTTTTCCTAGAAAACCATTAAAACAGAATGACACTTTTTTACTTATTTTGAGAAAGAGTAGAAGGGGTTACAGTCTTTATTTTAACTTTTCTGCTGATCTGACTTCATATGCTACACATCTCATTTTCATGAATATCCCAAGGGAGAAAAAGTCAGACTGAGTTGCTGAAACATATTTCAGCAAAATAAAGCAATATAATGCAGGACATTCAAACCAATACAGTAGAGAATGAAAATGAATGATCACAATTTCAGGGACTGACAAGGCCTTTCAAGACAAAGTGTGAACATTTCTTAAAGAAAAAAAATCAGGATAGGGGAGTTTATTCCAGATAATGAAAATGCCTTATTAAAGCTTGTCTCCCATTAGTATTTTACAGGCTTAGGCTCTGTATTGTGACAATTTCCAATCTATCCTGAAAAACTGAATACAGATACATGGGTACAGAAATATGCCCATGATTCTTCACTATAATAAACAAGTCATACAAGAAAAATCTACTTGTAAAGATAGCATAGCATACTTCAGCACACAATGTTTCATGCTTTTGGTAATCACAGCTTTTGGAAAACAATTCTTCACAGTTATTCATTAGTCAATCTCCATAATATCTAGTGAAGCACAAAAGGACAAGATGCAGTTACTGACAAATGTTAGTATTTTTGAGGGTCCTCTCTCAACCTCTTGCCATATTGCACTGTCAACAGAGATGGCTTTTTGGCCTTTGAAATCCAGAATATCAGCTGTGTCCTGCACTTTCTATCAAGCTGTGCTACATAAATGATAAAAGTACCCCAATTTTCATAATTTACACTACCTTTTGTGAAGTCGCCACAAAAAGAATAAGCATGGCTAAATAGACCTTTTGTTTGGAAACTATTGCAATGCTTTGTCAGCTCTGCCCAGGACAAGAAGCAGATGATGAAATATATGGAGATTCTTCTCTTTTGGGGTCTTTTTCAGATAAGACGTTAAGATGTTAACTAGACCTTGATGCAAAACTGACAGCAACATCTTTGCAGACAGCAGAAAGCTGACAATCATTGTGGCTGTAGCCATAGGATTAATCGTGCATGATGAACATATTGTGGTGAGTTTGTCAAACACAGAAAGCAGAAGTTTAATCATCTAGCCCTTCATCTGAGTTATTGATGTTTAGCCCAGCAGAGACTCAGTTTGCAAAGCATTACTGTACGTGTTCTCTAGTAATCTAATATCATACACTGAAATTTCTACAGCCAAGGTCACTCATTTATTTAAATAATCATTCCCATAATTGCTTTATCCCTAAAAACAGAAAATAGCATCCAGCACTAACAGAACTGAGAATATGTCACTTGCTAGGAGTGACTAATTACATTAATTTATTCAAGTAGTCAACCATTTTCTTTAATTCTATCAGTTTTCTCATTTTGCTTCAGACGGAGAACATAAAGAGAGACTTAAAGATAACACACTTTTCAATGGCCAAGCTTTTCCAACATATTCAAGTTGCATCAGTTACAGCACAAAAATTAATCCATGCTTAAATCCAAATCTTTTTCTCTGCCAGTTCCTATCCAGAATGTTAGATTTCCTTTCTACTAATGAAACAAAACAACAACAACAAAAAAAAGACCAAATCCACCAACACACATATATTGAGAAGTACAACACTGTTAATTTCCTAACCATGCCAAAGCTCACCTCATGTAAATACTTAATGACTGTAATTAACTAAACAGCTAAATTCAACTGGTAATGATAACATTCTATTAAAAATAAAATTGCTTATACATCGCTTCTCATCAATGATAAAAGGTTATGTTTCCATTACCTCTGCTATTCTTTCTCTTCATTTATTTATGCTTTTTTTTTCTCTACATAGAGAATGCCAAAGGAAACAGCAATATTATACAGGCTCTCTTCTGTTTTGATCACTTAAATAAGTGACAGACTTTCTGTGGCCAACTTTAGGAACTTAATCCACTATCATTAATGATATTGACAATGACATATGGCAACAGAACTTTACTGTTTTCGGTACTTTAATCTCTTCTTGCTTTGGTTAGTGAAGAAAAATTCTTTGCAGCAAAGCAGAAGTCTTCATTTCAATTCTCCATGCTGCATTTACTTGTCCTTAGAAATTCATTGCATAGTTAAACTACAGAGCCAGGCTCAGGCTGGGTCCTGCATTCAGTATCACTGGAACCAAAACTACTGGGGATTCATGTGGAGGTACACTTCAGCTATATGCACAGAACACAAGGCTTGGAAAATGGTCAAAAAGAAAAACCAAAAGAGAGACAAAGCTTACTAGCCCATCGCTTTGAGATCTGCACTGCTTGTTTGTATGTTGTTGCACCTTTTTCCTCTGCAGATCCACAATAGAACTCTGTTGAGGCTATAACTTCTATTTATTAGGTTGAAATACTGACATATCAGCAGGCCCCTACTGCTCAGATTTGCCCAGTATTCATGATAATGAGATAGGAAAGGACTTAATAATAGCAACTGTTATTACAAAATCAATACTTTCCCAACTAATAGTAATAAAGGTTTATATGGACAATTTCTTTTTGACAAGCTGTATTTCAAAGCAGAACAACATGATATTGCTAAAACTGAAATCAACATTAAAAGATATTGGTTTGGGGTGGTTTTTTGTTTGCTTGTTTGTTTTTTGTTTGTTTGTTTGTTTGTTTTAATAGAAGCAGAGAGACAATTCAAAGCAGTGAAGTACATTTCCTCTGTCTGGTCTTTCAAATACACATCTTTTCATCAGTAGAACTGAAAAATCTGTGGTTGTGAAAACTGACATAAAATTAAAGAAGCAAAACTAAAATTAAAGAAAGTCAGGAAAGTAACTGCAGGCTATTCATAGCAGGGACTTATGTCAACTATTTTCTGAAATGTCAATAATATATATATATTTGTCTGAGTTATATTATGAATTCACTACTGAAGAATGGAATGTCTTTGTTTCTTACTGGAAGTTGAAAATAATTAATATCAGTAAATGACACAACTTAGGAATTTTAAACAAAAGAATGTATAACCTAAACAAGAAGATACTAACTCTTCTAAAAGAACTGGAGAGGTGATAGAAGCATTTGCAGAGGTATTATATCACCATCATTATACTTGGAAATATGAGTGAGCCAGAATTAATAGAGGAAAGACAAATTTCCATATCAAATTACAGACAAAAAGCCTTCTGTGACAGTACAGGGAAAGTAGTAAGCTGTTATTAAACCACAACATATCACTCCTGTACTTCTGCTTTAGGTTGGCCAGTCAGTTTGGCAAGTTTCAGTGTAGTCTTAAAATAACTTCTTTATTCTGTGACCATGATGTTCACATTTCTGCACATTTTTCTTGTACGTTCAGTAATTCAAAGATCATCCAAAAAAAAAAAAAAAAAGAGGAAAAGAAAAATCCATTTGCTCACTTGAAAGTGTCCCTGCTATCAAATAGTTTCATTTCTGGGATTTGACTGATTTGGAGAGGAACACAATGAAAAGAATCCAGCTTGAAAAAATAATCTCAGCAGGTCTGCTGCTCAAAAGGCAGAATTTTTGTTGCACAAGGAACACATTTCTTGTGATGCAGTATCAGGCATACAGATATTTGTACATATAAAAGACATCAAGTCTCACAAATGCAACATAGCACAGGCAAAGATCCTAATTCAATTCACTGACTCTAAGCTGACAATTCAAGCTGTAACAAATCCACGCTTATCATTTAAATGGAGTTTGAATAGCAAGAACAACTGACACTAATACAGTCTTAGAATGAAAATTGGAAATAAATTGTGTATGGGACACCACTTCTTTTCCTTTTTAACTCAGTATTTGAGTCACTACTGATACAGTTTGAAGCAGCATGGATCTGGACAAATCTATTCTAATTTTACAAAGTTATTGAAACCCAGCATTCAAAGTTTTAGCAACAGAAACAAAATGTCTAAGTGTACTTTTTTGTGTCTTCTGAATGACCCCAGCTATAAAATGCTGCTTCTTCTGACTAAAACCAGTACTGGTCAGATAAGATTTCTCCTGCAGTCTGTGGCATAGCCTTATCAAACTCTGTTGTAAGAGATGTTAGAGAGAAAAAGCAGAACTGGCAGCTGCAAACCAGTATCAACACAGGTTCAGATTTCTTTGAAAGAGTCAATACGTGAGTAAGGGAGACCCATTTACAAAATCTACCCTGAATCCCAAATGTTATTACAGAAATTTAAGATAAAATATGATACAATGCAACCAAAATGTATATGCAGTGGGTTTTTTTCCTCATATTTAAGAGGGTAAATCTGTATTTAAAAATTATTTAAAAATTAAGCAGTAAGTAACAGTTGTCTCAGTACAGAAAGATCTTTGGTGCAATCTTTGTGCTACTTGTTTGTTTATAAATTATCTGCAAATGCAACAAAACAAAAAAAAAGAGTTGACAGAGGGTGCTGCTTCAGAATAATTCAGAGTGGGAAAGACTTGGCTAAGAAAAATTACTGGAGGACTTCATAACACATAATAAAAAATGGTAGGGGCAAATTTATATAGACAAATGGGAAAAGAACAGCCATTGCAAAAGTAATTAAGACTTACAATAATACACATAAGGTGATAAACTGAGTTATCTGAGTTTCAGGGTTATAAAAAGTGTCTTCCTTTCTCAAAAGCAAATGCACAGAAAAAGTAACAGGACATTTTTAAATCTTTCTTGCACAACGTTAAGCGCTCAGTCACTGGAGCGTAGGGAAATATTCCTGACAATCAAGTACTTCATGCTTGCTCTGGTTTTATATGCTTCCAAAAAACCATTATGAGTTATGGGCAGAAACAGGATGCCTGCAGTTGTGATGTAGTCCTCCATGTGCTTTTAATAGCACTGACCACAAGATTGTCATTCCAGAAGCAAGAATGGTAACGAAAATAATTTTTTCCTCTGCCTAGAAAGGTCTTGTCTGGCACCTTTTCTTCTCTGTTTTCTTGTCCCCAGTGTAGGGCTAAATAACTCTTTTCTGGAAGGTGTTGCTACCAAGGAAGCAGTTATTTTCGCTAAGAAACCCTTCCTGCCTGGAATGAGGCATCTTTCCCAAAGACAGTTTTAGATGTTTCTCTGCATTCCACAGAAGTTGACTCTCCAGCTATGAGAGAGGTAACACTCGCAGACATGTTACAGGGCCTTAGCAGCCAGTGGGGGAGTCAAGGCAGTGGAAAGCGATAATAAAGCTGCGAAATGAACATGAAGTTTACCTTTTCTCAGGCTCAGCGCTGCTCACAGCACTGCTACAGTTTTCTTTGCAAGTCTTCAGCATGCTTGCCTCCGAAAAAAACCTTTTTGAATCCTTTCCATTGTTTTGGCATTTTGGTGGGGGCAGGGGTGGATACCTACGTGTATTTTGCTTTACACCCTGTGAAAATTTTCTATGAAATCAATGAAAGTTGATGATTTAAGTTAAAATGTTTGGTTTTAACCTGAACAGAGAAAGGAAAGGTCTCACTCAATCAACACTGGTGTTCGTAGAGCAAAAGAACAAATAGCAACACTTTTCCACTAAGATAGATGTTTCATGCTATAAACATTTCTGTTTTTCTCCCCTAATCATTCTAGACAACCTGATTTTCTTTAGGAGGAGAGAGTAGAGGAGATGCAGTGGCTTTACCCTAGTGCTAGGCTGTGGGTTTAAACGTTATCTCCCAAGCATGTTATTTAGTATAATGGTACATTACAATAGAGAAGATAATGGAAATTTCCTTTACTGTAATTTTCTTCCTAGCCTCAAAACTTCACTGAGGATGGAGGTCCATTAAAGCTGTTTTTTCAATATACTTTAAGATAGGTCATTATGGGGGTTACATAACAGCTGCCACTATTGTATGGCTACCAAGGCTGCTTCTTGAAATAAAAATTCAAGACTTGAAAGGAAAGGTCATATTCCCTCTGGAAATAAGCCAACACTGTTCTTCAACAGAAATGAAATAAATTACTTGGCTCCACTGTTTCTCTGTTTAAGCACTCTGTTTATTTTTTCCACCTACGTGATCTATGCCAAATACTGGAATGATAGAAATGTCACTATAACTTGCAATTGCACAAAAATTTGTCCAGTATATGCACACTGATCATCTATTTTAAAAACAAACAAACAAAACCCAAAATCAAACAAATGAAATTAAGAATGGATACACTATGGCTGAAATTAAAGAATCTATTAAACTTAGATAGGCCAGATTACCAAATCTGTAAGTATTCAGGTCATGATGATAACAGTGGATTACAAAAATACATTGAAAAAATATCTAACAATATAAACAAGGTATTTCATCTTCCCACATGGCATAAACCTCATTATCTAATTGTCTATGAATAGACAATATAAAAATTATGTCTAAATACTATAAGTTAAGGTGAACATACTTCAATATGTGTTTAATAAATCTTCTTAAAAGATACATGGACATTTATTTGCTGTGCTCTTTCAGGATATATTTGTCAGATCTCTTCTTTTAACAATTTCCTCAAAGTTCAACTTATTTTTTTAAATTATTACAAAACCTTCTATTTTTAACAAAATATGCATCGAATTTCAATAACCTGAACAGAGATTTGTTCANTCAGAAAGCCTAAATAATTAATATTACATACCAAAGATTTATTTTTACCTCTCATTTATTTCTATCAGTGGCGTGTGGAAAATTGGTTTGGGGTCACTATAGTGCAAGTAAACTGTGGTGAATAGTGTTTCTCTACTACAAAAAGGCAAGATTCAGTTAGCAAAAAAAAATTTATCTCAGTAAAAAGGAAAGTGAAGATGTTGTCTGCTAAAATCAGATTTGTGCTGATTAATTATTAAAGTCTGGAAGTATTGCTGTCCTTGCACTTGATACTTCTGACAGAGTAGAGCAGTAGAGCAATATTATTTTGGCATAGGTCCACTTTCTTGGCTGTCTGATAGGTGACCGGAAAAATAAACTGCTGAAGTTGCTACTGGAGATCTTCTCTGAATTACCTAAAATGTCAAAAAAGTCTTCATTAATTCAGTCACTAAGTACACAGTCACTTAGTTTTCAGTTTCTGATTTTTAAAAAAAATAACACAGAAAAGAGATTGAGAGTTACCATTGAGTGAAAACTCTCTTACTGTTTAACTAAATAGGAATTTTTTCCTCACAGAAGTACAATCTCTTTTGCCTTAGAGTGCACTTTAGAGTGGTTTTAATCAAATATAGGATAATTTATTTTTTTATGCTGCAGAAGTCTTGTTCTGATTATCTGGTCCAAAGATAAGATTCTCTCTTTCCAAATGAAGTGACTTGCATATACTTCTGATTTTCAGTGAAAAAAGCAAGCGAAGAGATCATCCATTTTAAGTCTTACCTCACTGCAAGAAGTTATGTCTACACATTCACGTTTAGAATAGGAGCTGCCAGAATGTTCAAGCACACTCTTGGTATGCTCCTTTGATGCAAATGACGAAGCAGTTTATAATGAATACTGTACTGTGTTTCTCTCCTGTTACTCATGATGATTAGGAAAAGTCATGATGATTAGGAAAAGTTCCTGAAGACCGAAAATGAGTAACTGGAAGAAAAAATATCACTTCTGTCTTGAAAAATTACAAGAAGGAATATCCAGTAAACTGCTGGCCAGTCAGTCTCACGCTATTTACTGGGAAGGCAATAGACAAAATCATTCCAGAAAACATTTAAAAACATCTGAAGGACAAGATGGAGATTGGAAATAGCTGCGGATTTACAAAGGGAGTGTTGGGCTAACCAAGCTGAAATCCTTCTACAATGAGTTGACCGGCTTGGTAGATGAGGGGAAAGCATGGATCTTGTTTACCTTCAACTTAGCAGGGCTTTTGACATTGTGTCCCACAACATCCTCACAGACAATTTGACAAAGAACAGGTTAAATAAGTGGGCAATGAGGTGTCCATAAAACTGACTAAAGAGACAGTTTTGGAAGGTTGTTATCAGTAGCAGAGTCCATTCAGTAGTGGTGGGTGCTAGGGGTCAATATTGGTGCCAACACTAACATCACCTTTAATGACCTGGACTCTGTGATGGAGTGTTCCTGTATCAAGATCGTAGATGAAATAAAACTGGGAGGAACAGCTGAAGGACCAGAGGGCTGTGCTGCCATTCAGAGGAAACTTGACAGACTCGAGAAAAAGGCTGAGATGAATCTAAAGGGAAAATGCAAAGTCCTACATTTGCAGACTATAAGGCAGATGGCCATCCTTTCATATTGAGAGTATGGAGGCTGACTGAAGTTAGTATGTGCGTTTGTAATCAGTTTATATACATCAGTTTTTAATGCTGACATCAGTAAATACTCACCACTGCTTTGCTCTCTTCAATTTATAAGAAGCTATGCAAGTGTTTACTGGTTGTAATGGGTACTAAATTCTCATAAAGCTTCCCCCATCTGACAAGACAGCTACGAGTCTCTGCTGACAATTCAAATTCCTAATAATAGTGCAGAAAAGCATGAGTATATCTTAAACTTTTTTTTTTTTTTGCCTTGTTTTGGAAGTGAGGACAGTGATTATGCCTGAGTCTAACTTCTAGACAGATATCCTTTGTTGATACCAGGAGCTGGATTCAGTGATCCTTGTGGGTTCCTTCTAACTTGGCAGAATCTATGATTCTGAGCACCTGTTTTTTCTTCAGTAATTTTCCTGCTTTGCCATCCCTCCTGCCCTGGCATCCTTCTGGGCCCTCTCCCATCCCTCCTCATTTTTCCCTCCTGCCCTGGCATTTCTGCTTGTCTTCCTCCTTTCTACACTCTCCCTCCTTTTCTCACATCTCCCTTATGTCTCCTCCCAGCCCTCTTACTTTGGTATTTTTTCTGTGTTTACCTCCCTTTCCTAAATAACTGCTGCAGAAGCACCATAAGGCATTCTGTCTCAGTTGTTGTGCATCTGTTTTGCCTGTTGTGGAGACAGCTGGAACAAAAGAACAAAGGAAAATGGTAAACCAAAGTCAATTCTCTCTTAAAAATAGCCCTATCTGTCATAAAAGGTTTTTCTCTTAATACTTCACTTATTGTTAGTATTATTATTATATATAAGAATATTAATTTTGACACACATTAAACCCTTTTTTGTCTCCAAATGAAAAAAAACCAAAATAGAAGCTTATTAAGTGTTCTCATTAACCAGACTTGAAAATAACTTCAATTATAAATAAGGCAATAGAATCATTAAAACTTAAATTTCTCTACATTTAGAACTAAAAATTTTCGTAAACTAAAGAATTGCAACACTATGTCAAGGAAGCAGAGAATCTACATAAAATTTTGTTGTCAGTTTGGTGTATTTTTCTTAGTTATGCTAACATTAATTCCAAAAAAATAGGCCTGAAAGATATCTTTTTGAGGTGGCATTGAGACTTTTGATTATCCTATTTAAAAAGATCTTAAAAAGAGTTGTGTAAAACATTGTCATAAGAAGTGAGATGCAAAAGAGCAAGATACACAGGGGAATTAAGAAATTATGAGAACTCTTCTAAACTAACATGAGTTTTACAGAGAAATCAAATGTTACTCTTATTTATTTCTTCTGAACAATTCAAAGTGTTCTATAAGAATAAAAGAGCAGCAGTCAAATATAACTGCACAACACATTTTGACACCCATGGCAATCAATTTAGTGATAAAAGCACATGTTAGAGCAAAGACCTTAGCAGTTTTCCCTTGAGGATTACCTGTTTACACCTCGAAGATACCAGAGAACATTTACAGGTCTCTATTGAAGGATAAAATTTGATCTTCAATTGATTTGGCTTGAAAAGCATTTGATACAGTTTTCTCACAGACGCTTCTGAAACCTTATGGTGTACATTTCTCACTACTCAGTATTTACTACACCTTATGTAGCTGACTGTATTCTTTTTCAATGAATATATGGATACTGGGGAAAAGAAAATAGAAAAATACTCTTGGAAATTATGAGTCTTTTGTCCTTTACAGACAGATTTGCCTGGCTTGCAAATTTTAAAATGAACAGAACCAATAAGCTTGGATTCTGAACTTCTGACACATATGAAAACTTCATCAAAGTAATAGCAAAGGTAATGACAAATTTATTGTATCCATATGTGATTAAAAGAGAAGTATAGACATGGAGAAAGCAAATATCTTTATTCTTAGATTTGAGAAAATTTGCAGGGGGGAAAAATAGATAAAACAGGGAGAGAGAAGGGGAAAGAGGGAAATAGGGAATGAAAGACAGACAAACAGCAAAAAAAGGTTTAGAATCAGCCTGGAGAGAGTTTTCTAGTTGTTTGTCACAACTGAACAGAGACTTGGAGGATTTCACTGTAGCATTTTTAGTGTTTCCTGTATCTTTGTAAAAATGACACATGTTCGTATTGACAGTGATGTGCTATGAAAGGCCCCAGTGAGAGGAATTAATTCAAAAGGCCCACAGTTTTATAAGGGATGTAAAATTTTCTTTTTGTTTAGGACACGAAACATTGTACCTTTGAGGCTCAATGGGCATGACAACACCTGCCTGAAGGAGCACACATTTCACGTTTTCCAAAATCTCTAGGACCAAGACAAAACATTAAAGACTCACATTTTCAGCAAGTGTAACTATCACAGAAACAGTGCTATGGTTGGAGCTGGAAGGTATAGCCAAACAACCTGCTTCAACAAGATACTGTGGAAATAAGATCTATATTTGAAGGGTCGTCTTTTGCTGTAGTAGGGTTGTTTCTGGTTGGATAGTTTGTTGGGTCTTTTTGTCTTGGAAAATAATAGTCACCAAAAATATTGATGAAAATAGAGAAAGGCCCAGACAAAAGGTTAAAAAACCTGCACTCTGAAGAATTAGTCTTTTCCTAAGCAACATGGAAGGGATACAAAGGATAAAAAGCTCCTAAAAGAAAAAAAAAATGAAATCCCTAAGTGGCACTGTATATTTCAGCATATTTAGACAACAGATGGGCTCAAGAATAAGAAACTCAGCTCTCTACTTAAACTTGATTTATCTATGTTGGCCTTTTATACCTCATCAGTGATGTTGAAGAACAGATTAATAAGAAATTAAGAATGCTGCCATCAGTTTAGCCCAAAGGAAAACAAATCTCTTTGTCTTGGTTCTTGCAATGAAGGGAACTTCACTGTTTAGTTCTGAAATCCACATTACTGAGATTATAACCAAGAAAACATTTACTGAGTGGGCATAAGAAAGAGGTTATTCTTTCTTGAGTGAACTCTCATATCACTAACAAACTGCTGTAAGGAAATTTAGGCTATCCCTGCCTCTTCATTCCTTTTTCTGAAAACAACAAAAAAACCCCATTGTAATGAGTATGAGGATTAGTCTTCCTGTTCCTTCAACTATCAGGAAAGAATCATTCAGGAGTTCTAAATGAACACTGTAAAAAATTATATAAATCACTTGAAAGTCACACTTATGTACAGACTAAAAATATTTGGTTTACTAACATAATTTTGGTACTTCAACTTTATTCGGAACACAGACCAAACCAAGATTTTGAAGGAAACAGTTCAAAATAAATTCTGCTATGGAACCAGTACACAGGATAATGCCTGGCTGTTCAGAATGAGCTGACCTTAGTCCAGGAGTGATAAGAATTTATTTTCCAGTTCTCCCATGACTATCTCTGGTTTCTGGAACATACCACTGTATTGGCTGTATCTCTCTTAATATAGGAAAACCTCATCCAATTATGATGCATCATTCTGTTACTTCAAAGCTGTAGGTATCATGTGAAATTGAGGTCAGTTTCTTCACTGCATAAGAACTATAATATGTCCAAAAAAAATCTGTTTCAAAAAAGCCAGTGCAGTAATTCAATGTAGAATTGCACAGTCCTCATTTCATGTGGGCTTTAACTGAATATTTTTGTTCTGCAAAAGATGTGTGCATTTGACTTGAATGTCCACGTTTTGAAAGTCTTGAAAATAGACTTGATTGTCTATTTTATATTTTTAATGTTTTGCAGTATTGACTATAACAAATATCAAGAAAAAATTAAAACAGAAAACAAAAATAACACAGTAATAACAAATAGTTTAGTTTTTTTTTTTTTATTAGTCTTCATGTTCTTTCTTTGCCATAATTAGCAAACCTTAATTTTCACCTACTGAACTGATAAATTAGAATTTCAGTTATCACAGGAGCAAACAGAAACAGGACAAGGAGACAGATCCAAAGATGTCATGCACAGACTGATTAATGTCATGTTCAGCTAGGAAAAAAATAATTTATTCCATGATAAGGTTCAGAGTATTTACTACAATTAGTAGGAGTACCTAGGATGGAGGAGAAATGAGGAAGAATTAAGATGCATACCGAGTCTGTATGAAGAACTTGAACAAGCTAAACACTCTCAGACTTGGTTGGTTTAGCCAATGAAATCAATGTTTTAACATAGAACTATAGAATTATAGAATATTCTGAGTTGGAAGGGACCCGCAAGGACTACCAAGTCCAACTGGCCCTGCACAGGAACATCTCTCAGAGTCACACCTTATGTTTGAGAGCATTTTCCAAACACTTCTTGAACTCAGACAGACTTGGTGCCATGACCACTTCCCTGGGGAGTCTGTTCCAGTGGTTAGCCACCCCCTAGGTAAAGAACTTTCTCCTAAAGTCCGGCCTTAACTTCCCCTGATATAACTTCAGGCCATTCCCTCAAGTCCTGACCCTGGTCACCACAAAGAGATCAATGCGTGTTCCTCTTCTTCCCCTCCCAAGGAAGTTGTCCGTGCAATGAGGTCTCCCCTCAATCTCCTCTTCTCCAGCTGAACATATCAAGTGACCTCAGCTGCTACTCACATACTTCCCCTTCAGTCCCCTCACCATTCTTGTGGCCCTCCTGTGAACACTCTCTAATAGCCCAATGTCTTTCCTGCCCCACTATTGCAGATGAGGCCGCCCCAGTGCAGAGCACAGCGGGACAATCCCCTCCCTCACCCAGCTGGTGATGCTGTGCCTGATGCCCCCCCGGACAGGGTTGGCCCTCCTGGCTGCCAGAGCACTGCTGACTCATGCTCAACAGGACACTGACCAGGATCTCAGGTCTCTTTATCCAGCACTGCTCGCCAGCCCCTCCTTCCCTTGTCTACACACACAAAGAGGGTTTCTCCATTCCAGGTGCAGAATTTGGCACTTTCCCTTGTTGAACTTCACATGGTTGGTGACTGCCCAGCCCTCTAATATGTCAAGGTCTCTCTGCAGAGCCTCTCTGCCCTCAAGGCTGTCAACAACTCCTCCCAATTTAATGCTATTGGCAAACTTACTTAGTATCCCTTCTATTCCTGTGTCCAAGTAGAAAGAAAAATAAGTTTTATATGTTATAAAGTTCTAATAGAAAGTGACCACACAGTAACTCTACAATCCATTAAAGAGCAATTTAAACTGAGATCTAGGGAATTGTTGCATTCTGTAAAAATCTTGTATTAAATTTGTGTTTACCTTACCTGACATCTTTAAGGAAGAATGATAAAGCAGATTTCAGCATTACTTTTTTTCTGTTAGAGAGAAAACTCCTTCCAAAGGTAAATAGTCACCGCTGCAGTGAGACAATAGTTTACAACTACAAAGCATAAAGTTTAATATTTTTGGTTTCTATGGTTAAGAGACAGAGTGCTCGAAAGACTTAGAACAATACTTCAAAAGTTCGTGTTTCAGGTATTTAGGAATGATTTCACAGGGTCTGAAAACAGACTCACATGGCATCTGAAAAAAGAGCCTGTGGTGTTGCTTTTTAACTAGCAGCTATGGAAATAGTGACACTTCTCCAGTGGGAACAAGCATATACAGCAGACTTATGTTATTAAGCACTTGCTGGATTGATTTCTTGACAGAATTAGGCAGATGGACAACTGCAGGAATGGGTCTTTTAGAAAAGGTTGAATTTGTAGGTAACCATTTATGAAGAGTTCCCATGGAATTGCACCGGTGTTTTCTCTTTTCTCAGTGAATCTGACAGTGCAGCATAGACTACTCATATTGAATTCCAGCAGGGCATTTAAATTTCCATATGAACTTGAATTCAGTGATTTTTTAAACTCTATTTTATGGCAAGCTAGAGTGAAAGTCCAAAAGAAATTAAAACAAAGTGAATCATTTAAAATAGTGGCTCACAGCTGAAAAACATATACTGGGAAGCAGATGCAAGTTATAGACCTGCAGTGCAAAGTGTCTTGCAAACATCCAGAGGCTTTCCTAACTTAAAGAAATCAAAACAGATGATCACTTTATTTAGGGTATTCCTGAAAACTCTAGATGTCCACAGCATTTTTTCTATAGGTTCTTACATTATTCCAACTCAGAAATCGGATGAAAGAAGTACTCTCATTCCCTCACTGAGTCAATAACCAGGTTAAGCAGGCAGTGAACAACCTGTGGCCCAGGTGGTGCTTCAGAGCATCAGCACAGAGTTGCCTTCCAGCTGGGGGTATGTCACAACATTTCATAACCAGAAAACAGACCAGGGTTCTAACACAGTAAGAAGGGTTTTGCTTGCTTTGCTAAATCAGAAACTAGGTGATCAGACAAGCTATAATACAGCTTGGAAAAAGACCACCTGCTTTCACTTATGAAGAAACAAGTCATGCATTACATTGTCTGCCTCATGAAGAAGAAGAGCAGAGATGGACCAGCTGAAGGGAAAAAAAGCCAGCTCTGGGAAAGGGTACCTATTACCATGAGACTCTACTAATCCCTGTCAGGAAATGAAACACATCTCATCCTGCCTTTGAACTTAGGTCTGCTTCCACACTTTTTCCTACATTTGTGATGACCCAAAACACACAGATTTTGGAAAAGGTTTATTTCTTAAGCCCTTTGGGGAGAACATAACAAGAACGTGGCAGGAAGAGGTTCCCACTTACTTTTCTTTCCAGTGCCTGACTATCCTCCTCTTGTTCTGCAATGCTCTGACTGTGAATTCAAGTCTGCATTCATGACAATGATTTATGAACTCCCCTCATTGAATTTCTTTCACTGCTCCAGCATCACTCAGTGCTCCTTCTGCAGTTTTTTGTTATGTACTGTTAATAACACATGCTGTGAGTGTTAGACAGCTGATTTTTTCAAAGGTCAGATCAATTTAAAGCTTCTCTGTGTAAATTCATTTCAAGTTATCATATACCAAAGCAATCCAGATCTCAAAAATATATTTTTTTTTTACCTATTTACTGCTTTCGATTTTCACGTTAAGTGAAGATGTCTATCACATTCTACTTAGGTTACACTTCTACACTTCTGTGTGAACCCATATTTCGTCTCACCAATATACTTAATGTTTGAAAAATGGACCAAAAAAACCTTCCAATATTAGCACTGGAATCTATTGTCTTCAATGACAAAGGTTATGTCAGCTCTGAAATATGTCATATTGGCATAAGAACCTGAAAAAAAGAGTCTCTCTAGTCCTAAGAAAGTCAGAGTACAACAACAGCTGGAGAATAAGGGGGTTAAGAACTCAAATATAATTATCTGATCCTAAAACACTGAATTCTTTCTTAATGGAAAAAAATGAATAAAACAATGTGAATAACTGCAACTCAGTTTTGTGGAGGTGTTCACACAATAAAATTTGCAGTGAAAAGCAAGCCTTTGGAATGCCTCTCTGAAGGCAACGAACCCTGGCTATGTGGCAGCAGCCAGAGCTCTGGAACTGGAGGTAGCAGCAGCACCATGAGATGGGCAGGGATGTTCCCAGGGACTGCAGGCAATGAGCCATATGTCAGCCCACAGAGAGGGCTGCTGAGGAGCCAGGCAGAGATGCAGGAATATTTCAAAATCTGCCTGACAGGAGTCAGGCTCAAAATCTCTCACTGTCTCTTCTGGTTTAATTCTACCAAAAATGAAAAGATTGAATAAAAAATAGCAATTTAGAGAAACCACCTTTCTTTGACAAGATGTTATTCCATTAAAGGGTTCTTTGGGTTTCTTTTACCATCAAGTGTGCTGTAATGTATATATATACATTTAAAATATATATATATTAATATATATAAATATTAAAGTAATACTCTTGGTAAGCTCCCATCTGCGAGGCTGGATGCTACACCAGGGCAGATACTCTATTATATACTCTATTATAGCCAGTGGAGGACCCACACTAGTTAAGATGGATATTCTTGACAGGCTGCAGGCCCCAGAAAGCTGACACCAGAGTAGAGGGAAAGTGGAAGAAGGAAGGAGAAGCAGAGAGAAGCTGTTGTGCACTGACCTCCTGACATGTACCTCTGGAGGGACTGGTTGTAGCCTGCAAGAGTAAAAAGTAGGGAGTAGAGGAGTAAAGGTGAGTCTGGAAAAGGGGAGAGGAAAAGGTGTTTGCCTCTGTGTTTTAATGTTTATCTTTCTGCTTCCACCTATCTGACCCAGCAATTATTTCTATAACTTTATAGCTCTATAGATATATAAATCGGTGATAAATTAAGTTCCCCCAAATCTATCCCAATTTGCCAGTGGTGGTAATTTGCAAGTGATCTCCCTATCTCTGTCTAAACCTGTGAGCCTTCTTGCTCCTCTTCCTTCTGTTCTCTCCCGGTGTCTTCCTGAGATGGGGACAGGGGACAAAGGATGGAGTGGAAGGGCATAGGGAAAGGAGGGGCTTGGCTGTTAGCAGGGGATGACCCTACATACGGAAGCATTGTGTATATGTCATTCAATTTTCCTTTTTCAAAAAACAAATTATCAACAGGAGAGGTGTGCCATTCATCAATATATTTTATAACCAGGAAATCCAACAGGATTAGCTCTGTGTTCTAGGTTATAAACATTTTCCCAGTATTTAAAAACTGCCCCAAATGAATACTATAATTACAGCCATTTATAAGAGAAACAAGTGAACAAATAAAAGAAAACACACATTTAATTTACTTATATTTCTGCTAACCTCTTAAAGGCCTTCATTTCTATTAGTTTCTTAGCTTGTTTCACCTAACCAACAGGTAAATCAGGGCTTCAACTATTGTCCATGTCTTTTTTACATCCCAGGAGAATCTGACTGTTCATGCAGCTCATTTCTCCATGAAAAAATACAGAACAAAGGATTAACAAATTCCATATGTAAATATCCCTGCAAAGAACTATTTTCCATTTTCAGAACCCAGTTACAAGACTGTAATATAACTGTCAATATATCTATATAAAATGTCTTTATTTTTAAAAGGCATAGATTATTTTGAGGTATACAATGTTGTCCAGAACTTATCACTGCATCGTACTGGAATATCAAGTCTGTCATTGACTGGTGTCCATGTTTTAACTCTGTATAAATTCACTGAGGCTTTGGAAAATTTTCTACTTCATTGGTATGAAACATGTACCAGCAGTGAACAAGTAACTGTTTAGTTCATCTGCTCTAACAAGCAGATGCACTTCTCTGCAGGCAGTGTGCATGGAGAAAATATGTATTATGTTTCTGTGGCTTAATTCAAATGTTTTCTTATTTAGTCACTTCCAGTCAATTCCTTATCTGACTGGATAGTCTTCTCTATGGATTCTAAAGAGAATACAGAAGCACTTCTTTCTATTTCTTCATTTTCCCTGTGAAAATTAAATTGGTTGGCTGTAACACTTATGTTGTCAGTCATGAACAATTAGGGGTTTTTACTCCCTACTGATGATTAAATACATGTTAGTGCACGTGGAGGCCCAGAATCTTTTAGAAATATTAGAAGTCCAAGTCCATAATAATAATTATTATCATTATATAATTATATTTTGCCTATATGTTATTATTATATAAAAATATGTATATAATGTAATTATATTGTTTTACTATATTATTACTTATTACTATGTTAGCTATATCAACTACATTAATATTTATTATATTTATATATATATAATAATGTGAATAAAAAGGAAAAACAAGGTAGGGTGAATGGAGCCAGTAATCACTGTAGTGTTTGCAGCAAGACTGGCCACAGTCAAATATGTCACTGCAGAATCAGTGACTTCCCTTCAATGTTAACAACAATTTAATTTGCAAACAAGAAATAAAGTCATTCTTGTACCAAGAAATCTAAACAGAACACTCATCCTACATTTTCAGCACCAGTAAGGGGCTCTGTGTTCATCTAGGTCATTGTCCATTGAAATTGTTACTCAAACAAAGCACTAATCCCTTTGCTGTTAGTACATGAAGAAAGAATCTCTAAGTTTATGCCTTATCAGTGGGAGCATAATGCAAAAAGAATAAATAAATAAAATCCCAGCCCTGCTTTTTAACAGAAGGGTCTTCTGACACACTTCTGAAAGTGTGTGTGCACAGATTCCTCACTAGTGGGGATGCCCCTCAAGGTTTCTCCTCAAGGCTGAGTGCAAGACATTTGCCCATGACCATTGCTATGGGTGAGCAGCATAAATCTCTACTTAATAATTACTTTTCTAGATTTTAAATTATTAATTTAATAAACAGTACACTATACTAGTAGTTAAAACTACCTATACTGCATAGTAGTTGATTCTGATTAAAGTTTTTAGTCTAATCATTATCACAATCAAATTAAATACATAATTTACTTTTTTCCTATAGATATATTTGGTTTCCATCACTAAACGTGCATAACAAAGTCTAATAAAGGCTCAATTACAGCTCTAAAATTCTTTAAACATATTGACTAAATCTGGGGCTGAGACTGGATCTGGCTGTACCAGAGATACTCTCTAAGGAGTTTAGAAGGCAAATGGGACCTTTTTGCATGTAATGACAGAGTGAGAAGGTTTGTCTAACAAACTTTGTTCAAACCTTCAGTACTTTCTGTGGCAAATACAGAGCAGAAAGACTATGAAACATTTCCTCCACTTGTTAAGTTGCTTGAACATGTGAAGGTTATTGTACAATCGTGGCAGGACAGGGGCACCATCCTTGCCAGGACTCGGGGCACTGGCAGGTCTCCTTTGGCGAGGACTTGCCACATCTGCATTGAGGGCTCCTTCTGCTCCCATGGGCAGGCACAGGAGGGGAGTGTTTATTTCTTTTTGGAACTGTTCCGAAATTTGACATCCAGCTGTCTTAGATGCTTTAGAGGATGGATTCCGTCTGACATGGGGCAGGTTGGATAGGCTAGGGGAGGCCTCAGGGCACGTGACAGTGTGTCCCAGGGCTCTTTGTGACATGGTGGCCATCAGCGATGGCACAGGACAGGGCAGGGCGTCCCAGGGCCCTCTGTGACACAGTGGCCATTGCCGCGGGTTTGGATGGGAAAAGGGTGTCCCAGAACCCTTTGTGACACGGTGACCATCGGCACTAAGATGGAACACACATGGTTTTCCAGAACTCTTTGTGACACGGTAGCCATTGCCAATGAGATGGAACAC